>JAQZBX010014219.1:20412-38974 GCA_029593785.1 Cabassous unicinctus
TTTTTTTTTTTTTTTTGATGCACTGGGACCTGGGGATTGAACATGGGGCCTAGTATGTCGGAAGCTGGCACTCAACCATTGAGCTCACTGGATTCCCTGAGTGGGTTTTTTCATTGGTTTTACTTGTTGTTTGTTTTTGTTGTTTCAGGACACACCAGAAAACAAACCTGGGTCCTCCCATGTGGTAGGTCATAGCTCAACTGCTTGAGCCATTTCAGCTCCCAGCATTTTTTATGAGATAGAAACTCAGAGTATTGTAATATTTTAATGGTAATTAAAGTAACTCCCAGCCTCTAATATCTCCATATAAATAAATTTTTACCTTATTCCAGATTTTTTTTTCTGGAACAGAGCTCTTTCTATGTAAGTTTTTGGCTCAGTTACATTTCCTAGTTTATACGTTTCCTTATAAACAGATTCCATAAAATCTTTCTACTTTAATTCCCATATTCCAGTAAAACCCAACTATTCACATTGCATAACTTTGTATTTCTTGCACCTTTGCCTTAACTCCATATCTTTCTTTCCCACAATATCTAAGGGCTAAAATGCCTCCCATTTTCCAATATTTAACTTTAAGATCTCCTTTCCATGGAGCATTTATTGCTTTCTTAAAAGCTGAGGACTCTCTCTCTCAAAACCTGGCACATTAGTCAAGGCACCATGTTTATTTATCCTTACATTTTAGCTGTTCATGTTTCAGTGTAATCTACAATTACCAGTAAAGGGTTTCACTTTATGGTGTATCTCAGTCCACCCATAACTTGACCTAAGCATGGATAAGTGACCTAACCCCTACTTTCTTTCTAAAAACCTCATCTCTCACCATAATTGCTTTTATTAGTTTCACTCTGCCAAGCATTCTTGCCAGTTGCTTTGGCATTTAACACACCAGGATCATAAGCACCTCAGAAGCCTCAAATAACTCTATTGTCCTACATGGCATATATATTTTTTTCATGAAATTCACCTGCTTCAAATTCACTTCCTCAAACATGACTTGGAACTATTTAGATGATGTCACACCAGGCATTTGCTTCAAACTGAGTTGGGGATTTGCAGGGACAAGGGGAGGAAATTGTTGGAAGCTGCAAGAAAGGAGGATCACTACCTGACTTTAAGACCTATTTAGTGTGAATTTTGAAGAAGAAAAACACCAAATTTTTTTAAACATTATTTTTAGAGAAATTTTAGATTTACCTTTACAGAAAATTATACCTCAAGTATAGGTAATTCCCATTTAACACCTCCCCTGACCTCACATATAGTTACCCTATGGTTAACATCTTAGTTTATTGTGGCACATTTGTTATAGTTCATGAACTAATATTGAAACATTGCTACTAACCAAGGTCTATCATTTACATTATGGTCTACACTCTGTGCTGCACAGTTACATAGGTCTTGACAAATGTGTAATGTCATGCATTCATCATTGCAGTTATGATACAGAAGAATCTCACCACTCAAAATACCTTCTGTCCCACCTATTCATTCCCCCAATTCCCTCTGAATCCCTGGCAATCATTACCTTTAAGTCAAATAACTTCTCCTTCCAAAACAAGATAACATTCACAAGAACAAGTAATCTATTTTAGTCTAAGGCCACACCTACACTTCCAAAGATTGCTCATTCCCCCATCCTGAGGGTCCCAGAAAACATCTCCTCTGACAGCCGCAGGTTGATAGGGGACCCAGATACCAAGGGGAAGATGGAAATAATTATATTGTCCACAGCTGCAAATACTCATCATCATTTTGTTGATTGTCCAGGGATAAGGCAGCAGGAAATGATTGTCTCCAATGGAATAGCCAGAGAAAGAAGTGAAGGGAATATGGAAAAACAGTTTGTTTGAAATGTCTTGTGGTGGTGGATAATTGAATTTAGACTACAAATTTTTAAGTTCCAATGGAATTTGCTTGGAGTAATGGGGAAGAAGGAGACAGAGTCTGCTTCAGAGAGCATTTGTTGAATTATTTTATTAACCATAAGAATATGCATTTGTTGAAAATAGAAATGCCTTCAATGCCTCTTTCCCCCTATTTTTTCACCTAGAATATTTTGTTTCTACACATTTTCCCTCAAGGGAGGTCTGTATAGTTTCTTTTTCAGTTACCAGAATTACAGAAGTAACTTGTCAAGACCAATAACTGCCTTTCCCATGAGCCTGTCCCATGTATTCCTAGGTGAGATTTCCCCGGCCTCAACACTGACAGCAGCTCTTTGCACTATATACTGCATGTAAAACCCTTGAATGCCCAGGCACTGCTTACTGGGCCCAATTCTGGAAGCAGGGAAAATGTTAAATTCTGGCATTAGTGAAAACCTATAACTGGTCCCGTTGCAGCAGGGCCCCTTGTAAAACTCCCTTTGCCTTTGCTCTTCATGCAGTGGCCTCCCAAATTCAGCCTTCTCTTGTTTACCTCAAGGAGAAATTGGAGTGGCAGGGTCCAAACTTGGCTCCTCCACTGGAAAGGTCCTATTTAAAATGGGTTTAGAGCCATAGGAATGGATTAAATTTAAGAGCATGTCTTTCAGGAATACATACATTTTCAAACGATCACAACAGTGATATATGGGTATATATCTGAATAAAATTAGGGCATAAGCTAATCAGAACCTATGTAGAAAGATAATAGCATGGTAAGGATGAAAAGGGCAAAGGACCTGAATCTTTGAGAAGAAACAATGAGGTTAGCTTCAGAAATTCAGTTAGGGAGGGTATACTAGGAGTGAGGTGAGAAAGGATCCAATGTCTCAATATGAAGACCTGAAGAAATGGATTTATTCAGAAGTCATCAGAAGGATTTGAACAGAAGGTGTTGCCAATCTGACTAATGCTTTAAAAGGATCCCCTGGCTGTTGTATGGAAAGACTCTAAAAGAACAACTTTAAAAGTTGGGAAAGTCTCACTTAAGGGGTTGTCATGGTGCCCACATAAGATATGATGAAGCTGGGCTCTGGATATCAGTAAGGGAGAGTTTGAGAAGTGGGTAGATATGGAGCTTAATATGAAGGTGCAACTAACAAGATATGTGAATGAATTGGATGTTAAATGTTAAAGAAAAAGAGAGGTGAATGTTGTTACTAAATTAGAGAAAAACTATCATGGCATACAAACATAAGACAAATGTTTTTGTCGTAGAAAAAAAAGAACAGAAATTCTTAAAAAGAAATAAGACACAAACTCTTTTGTATTCTACAAAAGAGAAAAAAACATCTATACTACTATAAACATCATAGATATATTAGATATATATGCTAATACTTGTCATCAATGTTATGATCAGCACATTAAATCCCAAGTAACATGTATTTTACTCAATATTTCCCTGTAAGCAGTAACTCTGTGTATCACACAAAATAACTCCAGAACTTAATGTATTTTTTTTTTGTTGGAAAGGGAGCACAAAGTTAATGCTTCTCAAATATAATTTAATTAACATGGAGCAATCAGTCTCAAAGGAAAAATCATATGAACCAAAAAGAGTGTCCAGAAAATGTAATGAACCATGATGAACATAGAATTAAAAATTCTAACATTTCTCTAAAATCAGAAATTCAATAAAACGTACGCATTTTCTCAATATAAATTCATCAAGGAATTTGCGTTTCTCCTTGAGCTCCTCCAAAGGAAGGTAAATAGATATACCCTGTTTCAAGATGGCAAAAGAGAATATCGCAAATATTTTCACACTTCTCCAAATATTCTGTAATCATTTTGGAATTTGATCTAAATTACACATTTTTAAGTTATTTTGGGGGGTATTTCTAGTAATACAGTGTTTTGGATATGGAACAATAAAACATGAGAATAGCTCAAAATTCTTTAAAAGGTTATGGAAATTTCATACATTTATGAAAGGGAGTGAAAGTCATGATATTCTCCCAAGCATGTATCACACAGCTTCAACAATTGTCAATGCAAGGCAAATATTGTTCCATATACCCGTCTTATCTCTCCAAACATTGTATATTTTAACATAAACCCCATATATCCCAACCTTACTTCTGTAACATTTCAGAACGTATCTCCCACAATATGGGTTCTATAGACACAATTAATCAATCATTATCAAATCTAAAACAATTAACAATAATTCCTTAACATCATCAAATAATTACAGTAACATTTCAGTAAATGACATGGACATATATTTAAAAACCAGAATCTAAATGTATCACACCAATTTAATTAGGTTAACATGTTTTTAAGTCTCTATTATTCTCTATTATCCCAGTCTCTTTTACAATAGTTTTTTTTTTTCATTTTTAAAATACTAGTCCTTTTTCCTTTAGAATAATCTACATTTTGGATTCTGTTATTTGTACTTTCATAGAATATATTTTTCTGTGACCTATACTCCCTGTAAATTGTCATGAATAAGTTAAGAGGAAAAACACCAGTTTGTACTTATTGTTTGATGTCTAAATGCACAATAAAATACTTCTGTGAATGAAAGAGTATGGCCCTTATATAGGGGGAAAAATATAGAAAATCAGAACACGGAGTGATAGAATGAACAAATATCAGTTTAGTATACGATTAAGTAGGTTACAAAGAATGGTGGCAACAATTTGTTATTAAAAAGCACATCTGGGACATTTGGCTAAGCAATTGTGAGTAAAAGAACATCAGATTCTATACATCACATGAAACACCAATAAATAAATCCTAAATGCATTAAATATTAAAATGTATGTAATTTAAATTTTGAAGGAACTAGAAAATAAAGACAGTGTTTTTGTTTCATGTCTTGGAATATGGGGGATAATTGATCTTTCATGTGCTTTTTGGCCTTTTTAATTTCATCTTTGGAAAATTGTCTATTCAAGTATTTTGCCCATTTTTCATTGGGTAGTTGATATTTTTATCCTTGAGTTGTATGATAACATTATGTAACATGGGTATCAAACCCTTACCAAACATGTAATTTCCAAATATTTATTCCCATTGAATAGGGTACATTTTACTTACTTGGTAAAGTCTTTTGAAGAACAAAAGTGTTTAATTTTAAGAAAGTCCCATTAATCTATTCTTTTCTTTCATTGCTCATGCTTTGGGTTTAAAGTTTCAGAAACTACCACCTAACACAAGATCTGGAAGATATTTTCCGATATTTTCTTCTAGGAGCTTTATGGCTGGAGCTTATATATTAAGGTTCTTGATCCATTTTGAGTTAATTTTTGCGTGAAGAGTGAGATAGAGGTCCTCTTTCTTTGGTTTGAATATGGATATCCAGATCTTCCAGCATCATTTGTTGAATAAATTGTTGTTACCCAGCTGGGTGAGTTTGACAGCCTTGACCAAAACCACTTGAGCATATATGTGAGGATCTATTTCTGAACCTTCAATTTGATTCCATTGGTCAATATTTCTATATGCCAAAAACATGCTGTTTTTACTACTTCAGCTAAGTAACGTGTTAAAGGCAGGAGGTGAGAGACCTCCAACTTCGTTCTTCCTTCTGCAGAACTTTTTGACTATTGAGGGCCCCTTACACTTCCAAATAAATTTGATAATTTGCTTTTCCATTTCTGTATACAAAAAGGCTGATGGAATTTTTATTGCGATTGTGTTGAAACTGTAAATCAATTTGGGTAGGATTGACATCTGAATAATGTTTAGTCTTCCTATCAAGAACTTGGAATATGCTTCCATTTATTTAGGTCTTCCATGGTTTCTTTTAGCAATGTTCTATAGTTTTCTGAACACAGGTCATATACTCCATTGGTTAAGTTTATTCCTAAACATTTGATTCTTTTAATCACTATTTAAAATGAAATTTTTATGACTTCCTCCTCGTGTTGTTCATTAGTAGTGTATAGAAATGCTACTGACTTTTGCACATTAATCTTGTATCCCAATAGTATGCAGAACTCATGTTTTACTTCTAGTGGCTTTGTTCTGCAATTTTCAGGATTTTCTAGGTATAAGACCATATACTCAGCAAATAGTGAAAATTTTACTTTTACCTTTCCTATTTTAGTGCTTTGATTCTTTTTTTTTCCTAATTTTTCTAGCTAGAAGTTCTAGCACAATATTGAGTAATGGTGGTAAGACAGTAGGCATTCTTTTCTTGTTCCAGAACTCAGCAAGAGTGAGTAAGCTTTCAGCACTTCACTTTTGAGTACAATATTAGCTGAGGGTTTTCCTTATATGAACTTCACCACATTGAGAAAGTTTCCTTCTATTCCATTTTTTTGGAATGTTTTATCAAGAAAGGATGCTGTACTTTGTCAAATACATTTTCTCATCAATCAAAATGATCATGTGATTTTTTTCCTTCAATTTATTAATGTGGTGAGTTACACTGTTTGATTTTCTCCTCTTGAAACAGCCTTGCATTCTTGGGATAAAAATCATTTGATCATAGCTTACAATTCTTTATAGTGTTTTTGGATTCAGTTAAAAGTATTTTCTTGAGGATTTTTGCATCTATATTCATTAAAGAAAATGGTCTGTAATTTTCTTTGTTCATAGTGTCTTTATCTGGCTTTGGTATTTGGGTGATGTTGGCTTTGTAGAATGAGCTTGATTTTACACCCTCTACTGCAATTTTTTGGAAGAGCTTGGGCATTGGTAGCAGATCTTCCTTGAATGATTTTTTGTATTCACCATTGAAGCCATCTGGTCTTAGGATTTTCATTTTTTTTGGAGGATTTGGATGACTGTTTCAATCTCTTGATGGTTGGTTTATTGAGGTCCTCTATTTCTTCTAGGTTCAGTATGTGCTGTTCAAGTGTTTCTAAGAATTTTCCATTTCATCTATGTTTTCTAGTTCTTTTGTGTACAGTTGTTTACAGTATCTATCTTCTTATGATCTATCTTATTTCTCCCAGGTAAGTGGTAATGCCCCACATCTCATTTCTGATTTTATTTATTTGCATCATCTCTTTTTTTCTTTGTCAGTCTCACTAAGGATTTGTCAATTTTGATCTTCTCAAAGAACCAAATTTGCGTTTTGTTGGTTCTTTCTATTGTTTGTGTTTTGCTCTCCATTTCATTTATTCCTACTCTTATTGTTACTATTTCTTTCCTTCATCTTTGTTTGGCATTAGTTTTCGGTGTTTGTTTGTTTGTTTTTCTTGTCTCTCCAGCTTTGCAGTTAAGTTTTAATTGTCATTTCTCTCTATTGCTTTGTTCTTGTTCTCAATTTCATTTATTTCTGATTTTATCTTTGCTTTTTCTTGATTTCAGATGTTTGCTGTTCTTTTTGTAGTTTCTCAGGGGTGCAATTAAGTCTTTGATTTTAGCATTTTCTTTTTTAATGCAAGAATTTAGATCTCTCAGCACTGCCTACACTGTAAAATATAGGTTTTGATACATTTTGGTCTCATTTTCATTTGTCCGAGGATATTTACTGATTTTTCCTGCAATTTCTTCTTTGACCCACTGATTATTTAAGAGCATGGTGGTTAATCTCCACATATTTACAAATTTTCTGATTTTCTGCCAGTTATTGTTTTCTAGCTTCATTATATTATGATCAGGGAAAGTGATTTGTATAATTTCAAAATTTGAAAATTTATTGAGACCTGTCTTCTACCCAAAATATGGTCTATATTGGAAATGACCCATGAGCACTGGAGAAGAATGTATATCCTCTTGTTCTGGAGTGCAATGTTCTATAAATATCTGTTAGATGTCGCTAATTTATCATAATATTCATGCTCTCTGTTCCCTTATTTATTCAGATCTTCTATCTAGTTCTGAGTGTGGTGTATTGAAATTTCCAACTATTATTGTACAGACATCTCTTTTTCCATTCAGTTTTACAAGGGGCACCAAACTTAGTTTCATAAATATTTAATATTGTTACTACTTCTTGTTGAATTTCCCCATTTATTAATATATAATAGCCTTCTTCATCTTTTATTATAGTTTTGCATTTAAAATCTATTTTGCCCAATAATATAGCTACAACAGATCTTTTTTTTATTTAACCTTTGAATGGAATACCTTTTTCCAACCATTCAGTTTCAGCCTGTGTTTTTGATTCTATGGTGAGTCTCTTTGAGATGGCATATGGATGGCTCATTCTTTTTTACCCATTTTTCCAGTGTATGTTTTCTTTTATACTTGATAAACAGAAATTTATTGTCATTCTAAGTACTTTTACATGCATTTTGTCATTTAATTCTAATAACAGTTTTATGAGAGAGGTACTATAAAAACCATTTTTATAGATAAGGAAACTTAGGCTTGAAGGATATAAGAACTTGCCCTAAGTTACTGAGTGTGTGTGTAGCAAAGCTCAGATTCAATCTGAGATCTATCTCTCTCCACATTCTATGACATTTCCTCTACACTGAACTGACTTTACATGAGACCATTTTGTTGTTGTTATTTTAAGTAAGGAATAACAAGAGACACTTTAGCAAGAAACTCCCACATTTAAGAAAATAGTATCAATGGAAAAGATTCAATGTTTTAAACCTCTACCATTAGGAAGGGGCTTTAAAGAAACAAACCAAAATAAAACAATTAGTCTAAGCCATAGCCCCCTTCTCTGAAAAAATAAATTCCAAAAGTA
This sequence comes from Cabassous unicinctus, assembly GCA_029593785.1. Taxonomy (NCBI): domain Eukaryota; kingdom Metazoa; phylum Chordata; class Mammalia; order Cingulata; family Chlamyphoridae; genus Cabassous; species Cabassous unicinctus. Next base: position 28,951 of record JAQZBX010014219.1, read on the forward strand.
AAGTATATGCATTCATACTCACAGTCTGACTGCCTATGTGCCCTTGAGTGTACAAGGTTTTATCTGTCATTGAATTCCCAGAGTCTAATAAATTCTCAATAAGTGTTTTATAAGGTTTACTGAATGAATTAAGCCAACCTAACAACAAAATAACTTTGGAGTTGGCAAAGTATATAACATACATACCAAATATTTTGTTGAAATTAAGTAAAATAATTAGAGCTACTAAATGATTTTCTTGATCATATTTACCACTCTGTCCAAATTATTTATAGAAAATTCATTATATAAGTTGGTCTTTTAAAAACGCATTGTATTAACTTGATGCCGACATCAAGAGATTTTTTTTTGCTCCTACGTCTTTGGAAAGAGAATGTAATATTGAAACCTTTCATCTGGATTCCCCGAAGACTCTGTGAGTCCTCTCTGGGAGATCAGCTTTGGATTCCATCATTAAATCAGTCCTCAAAGAAAAAACAGGTTTGCTTAGTGGATATTTCTTTTCTTGGTGGTGGGGTTTATATCTGCTGGAAAGGGAAAGCTCCAGTAGTATTTTGATCAAATGAGCAAGATCTTTAAATTTAAATACACTGCAACCTCAAACAAGGATCTGTTACAAGGAAGGTACAACTAATACTAAGGATGCCAGTTAATATGTTAAAAGGCTTTGATAACCTCAAATAAAAGAGATAGCCTTCACAAAAAGTGGATATAAATACTTTTATCTTTAGCACCAAAACCACATAAAACTGTTTTTATCACACTGCATGGAAATAATAGTTGACATTTATTGACTGCTTGCTAAACTAAATATCTTAAATTATCTAATTTATCCTCGCTGCAGTCCTATGAAGGGGGTGATTTATTATTGTCTAGTAATTTGAGGCTTAGAAGCATTTAATAACTTGCCCAGGGTAACACATACCTAGAGGCAGAGATGGGATTATACTCTGGTCTAACTCTAGAACCTAAATTCATCTTCTAATTGAGGAGCTACTTTATGTACAACAAAATGCACAGGTCTTAAGCATTCAACTTGATGGGATTTGACAGTTGTGTATACCTATGTATACATCACCCAAAACAATATACAGAACATTTCCCTGGCCCTAAAAAAATTCCTTTGCACCTCAACAATTCAATCCCCCCAACCCCAGAGGCACACATCCTGACTTCTGTCACAGATTAGTTTTGCTTTGTCTAGTGCTTCTCACATAGATTTGCTAATGTATTTCTTTGTGACTGGCTTCTTTCTGTTTAAATAATGCTTTTGAGATTCATCCAGTTTGCTGTGTTTATCAGGTTATCGGGTTTATCATTCAAACCTATTTATTGCTGACTAGTTTATCATTGTTTGGATGTACCACAATTTGTTTATTCATTTTCCTGTTGATGAATACTATGAAAATTCTTGAAAAAGTCTTTTTTTGACCATTTGTTTTCATTTGTGTTGGGTAAATACAGTAGCAGCTCCCTGCCATGTCCCTGGGGCTTTGTGAGACTCCAGGCTTATACAGACACCAACTTCAAACCTCTCCACTGTTGCCGGGAGTTGGCCTCAGGCATCACTCTGGGCAGGAGCCAAGCTATGCTCAACAATGGGTGGCTTTTTCACCCCTGCACTGCCAGGCCTGGGGTTACAGTGACTGTGGCCTGGCTAGCCTAGGTTGTTGGTTAACAGGTTTTTGAATCCAGGCCTAGAAGCTGCATTGGCTTCTGGAAATCACATCCCCCTCTGTGGGGGTGGAATATTTCTGCTTTTGAAGCTGGAGAGACCCCGTGTATGTCTTCTTTTTGGGGAGTTAAATCCATTAATGTTTAATGTTATTACTGTAAAGAAACTACTTACTTCATCTATTTTTATCCTATGGCTTTCCTTGTCTTATATTATTATTGTCTGCTTTTTTTTTTTTTTACCCTTTTAGTTACCCTTCCTTTTACTCTTCATATCTACATTCTTGTCCAAATTTCTCACCCTTGTCTTTCCCTTTCAGGCTGTAACACTCCCTTTAGTATCTCTTGTAAATATTTTCCCTTGGTGAAAAACTCTCTGTTTTTATTTTCTGTGAAGACTTAAATCTCACTCTCTGTTTTTTTACTAATCAATTTTATTGATACATATTAATAAAGCATAAATCCAACCAAGTATACAACTAATGGTAATTGGTATAACCACATACTAGTGCATCTGTCACTTCAATCATTTCAGAGCATTTTCATATTCTGCCACTAATAATATTAATAAACAAAAACAAGGGAAAATCACCTCAAAATCTTTCTATACTTCCACTGCTGTACGTAGATGCTATTATGTTCCCTTCTCTGTAGATTGTTTGTATTTATATTTTGTAAAAATAGATTTATATATGCAAAATCACCCATATCTGTACCTTACATGAGGTTTGACTACGTTATACACTCCCACATTACATTTTTTAGCATTCCTTCTCATAATATACTGGACCTTAGACTTTCCCTTCCAACTACTTCTATACCCATATAATAGCTCTTCTAGTTACAAATGCTATGATATGTTTTCACCATTTCTATTCATTTCCAAAGATTTACAACCTTTTCACAAATTCTGCACAGATTAACCATCAGCTTTCCATTATCTACCCTCATTTTATTTTCTGGTGACCTATATTCTAATTATTAACTCCATGAGTTTACATAACATATTTAGTTCATATTAGGACATACAGTATTTATTTTTTTGAATCTGGCTTGTTTCACTCACCATAATGTCCTCCAAGTTCAAACAGGTTGTCATATGCTTCATGACTTCATTACTTATTCCCTTTTCATAATATTCCATTGAGTGTTTACACAATAATGTGCTTGTCCATTCATCCATTGATGGAAACCTTGGTCTTTTCCATCTTTTGGAAATTGTGAAAAATGCTGCTATGAACATTGTTGTACTGATGTCTGTTCTTCTCAATACTCTCAGTTATTCTGGGTAAAAACCTACTAATGTTATTCCTGGGCCACATGGTAAGTCTATAATTAACTTCCTTAGGAAATGCCAAAGAGTTCTCCACAGTGGTTGTATCATTCTACATTCCCACCAACAGTGAGTATGCTTTCCTACCTCTCCACATCCTCTCCAACACTTATAAATTTCTGACTTTTTAATACTGGCTAGTCTAATAGGTGTGAAAAGATATCTCATTGTAGTTGTGATTTTCATTTCCATAAATGCAAATGATGTTGGACATTTTTTCATGTATTTTTTCACCATTTGTATTTCTTCTTTGGACAATTATTTTTACAAGTCTTTTGCCCATTTTTTAACTGGACAGTTTGTCTTTAAATTGTTGAGTTGTATGATCTCTTTATATACCATGGATAGTAAATGCTTATTGGGTATGTGATTGCCAAATATTTTCTGACATTGAGTCAGTTGCCTTCACCATTTTCATGGAGTCTTTGAAGTGCAAGCGTTTAATTATGAAGAGGTCCTATTTATCTATTTTTTTGTTGTTGTTACTTGTGTTTTGGGTGTAAGGTTTAAGGAATTATTACCTAGCACAAGGTCTTGAAGATGTTTTTATATTTTCTTCTAGGAGTTTTCTGGTTTTTGTTTTTATATTTAGGTCCCTGATTCATTTTAAGTTATTTTTTGTATAAGGTATGCAGTAGGGGAAGTCTTTCTTTCTTTTAGATATACCTATCCTGTTTTTCCAGAATGATTTCTAATAGACTGTTTCCTCCCTGCTGGGAGGGCTGGACAGCCTTGTCAAAAATAACTTGGCTGGGGAAGCAGATGTGGCTTAAGCGATTGAGCTCCTGCCTACCACCTGTAAGCTCACTAGGTCAGTTTCCAGGGCCTCCTATAGAGGGCAGCCAGCTGGCACAATGAGCAGGCATAGCAACCTGACACAAGATGATCCAACAAGAGACACAAGAAGAAAAACATAATGTGAGACACAACAAAACAAGGAGCAGAGATTCCCAGTGCTTCCTAAAAAAGACAGTGAGCTGACCCAACAGGCAGGCATGGTGAGGTGATGCAACAAGAAGATGCATCAAGTGACATGGAGAGGCAAATCATAATGAGAGACACAACAAAGCAGGGAGTGGAGGTGGCTCAAGCAATTAGGTGCCTCCCTCCCACATCAGAGGTCCCTGGTTCAGTTCCAGGTGGCTCCTAAAGAAACAAGGAAGACAGACAGACACAGCCAGTGCAAAAGCACTGATGGGATAGGGAGAAATATATTTAAAATATAAATATTTTTTAAAAAATCACTTGACTGTAGATGTGTCTAATTCTGAGTTCTCCATTCAGTTCCCTAGGTCTATCTGCCTATCTTTAGGCCAGTACTATGTTGTTGTTGTTGTTTTTTCCCCATAGCTATGCAATATTCTTCAAAGTCAGGGAGTTGTCAAATCAAAAGGGGTTTTCTAATCTTCTGTAGGTTGAATTTGCATGTGTAAAATGTTGCTCATATAAATATTTAGAGATTATGTTAAATTACAAAAATTTTACAATGTTCTCATTGTTGATTATATGTCCTGATCCTATTCTGCATGATATTAAACAACAGAATAATGTTATTCGTCATAATTCCATTTATTATTGTTGCAGCAGAAGAAACTTAGGTAATGAGAAACCCAAGCGGCACTCAGAGAAGTGGAAGAACAAAATTTTATTATGTGTGGGCTCAGAGGAGACTCAGTCCCCAAAGTCTGAGCCCTGAGTTTTAACTTTTATGGGTTTAAATAGGGGCTTTATGGAGGCAAATTTCTAAGCAAGCAGGCAGGTGGGGTTTACAAAAGCAGAGGTGTGAGCTTAGCTTATCTTTCTAAAGCAGAAGGCCTTAGGGAGGAGAGGAGGAGTTGTTATCTTTCTAAAATTGTGGATTTCAATTGAAAAGGGAGGAGGAGCGCTTATCTTCCTAAAATTGTGGATTCCAGGGAGACAGTGAGGAGAACCGCATGTCTTCTGAAAGCTGTGGATTTCTGCTGAGGGGGAGGAGTATGACTGCAGCCCTTTTTCCATCATTCCCCCCTTTGATGGGCTTATAATTCCTTATGGGGCATCATCTTCTAACAAGGGGAGATTTCATAGTCCCCAAGGGCTAATATTTAACATGAGGCATTATTTGGTGTTTTAAGGTGTTTAGGCGGGAAGCGATGTATTCTGTTAGGTACTGTAGAACGCATGGCCTGAAAGTTAAGAGGAAGAAGACTGCAGCTATTATTGGCATGAATGGCAAAATCCAGGAAACGAGATGCTGCAAGTAGTTCCCATAGGCATATACCTGGTATGCATCGTTTAAGTGGTCTTTGACTCATTTATTTAGCAGGGCTACCTTGTCTGTAATTATCCATGAGGAATTTGCATAGGAACCACATTTTTTTTCAGTACCTGGCAGATTCATCCTGAACCTGTGGTGTGTAAGCTTAATCCTTGCTTGTTTTGTAAAACTACTTCTGCCAATGAGTTTATTTGTTTTTGCAACCCTTTGAGAGCCCCTGATATTTCTTCTAGGTCATTTGCTGTTTCCCTTGCTAGGATTTGTATGCCTTTCTGACCAACTGCAAGTGAGGCCTCTGCTACTGCTGTGCTTCTGACTACTCCTAGTTCTAAGAGTAGGGGAATTGCCTGTATTGCTTGTTTGGTTCAGGAGAGCTCTCAAGGCAATTTTTTCCCCATTCACTGAGAACGATGACACTGGCCAAGCCAGGTAGCAGATTCCCTGGCCATCCTGGGGTAGGCACCAGTAGGTGTTGGTACCACAGACCCAAATGGTGGAGTTTGCAGTGCATTGGTTAGACTTATTGAGTGGGAAGGTGGTGTTACAGTTAACCTTTCCAAGACGGAGGATAGTTGAAAGGGAGCTGGTAGTTAAGTTTTTATGTTTTTCCTGGGGGTTCAGTTATGTGGGCTGGGAGGGACCTGGTTCTCACCACAGAGCTGTCATGAGTCAAGAGGGTTATGTTCAATGGGACAGGTATGGGGAAGATGATTAGACCTGAGGAAGTACAAAGCCAGCAGGGTGCAGGTATTCTGGGCTGGGATTTATTTAGGAGTTGATGGAAATTTCTAACCTGGTTTAAAAGGATGTTGTGTTTGGCTTTTATGGTCTGGGAAGCTTTACTTACATTTTTAACCCGGGTTTTTTTTGGGGGTTAGGGTTACTGGGATCAGTTGGACTAGTATGAGGTCCTCTGGGTCTGGCCCTGTTGGGTTGCATATTCCAATTCTTAGTTTTAGTCTTGTTTGGGCCTTTAAAAAGGTATTTTCTGATCCAGTGGTTATGTTTAATAAGTTGAGTTTTATGGGATTACAGGTTTCTATGCTATACCCTGCTAGGCTGGGGATTTTCTGTAGGAGATATTGAGAAGTTGGTGGGACACCTGTCCAGGGAGCGGTGGTACCTACCAGCAAGCTCCAAGAGCAGCAGAACCCTCTGCTTTTGTGGGGGGTTTTGGCAGAGGTATTTGTTATAACTTCTGTAGTTGTGGTCTCTACACTCTTTCCTGGGGGCAGGTATGGGGGTATGGGGGTATGGGGCAACTAGCAAGGTATAAGTAGAGTGATCATGGATTGCCCTGCAAGTATCTAATATTACAGAGGCTGAGGTTGCACTTGCCAAGAATGGGACTGAAGCATTCAGCATGGATTATTTGCCCCAAATTTGACTGACTTGCAGCTGCCATTGGTTTTGGGGGTGGGTATTGGTTCCTAGGGAGGGGCTGAGGAAGAAAAGAATAAGCAAGTCAAGGCACTGAAACATCCTTTTATACACCAATAAGCTGTTGTAATAAAAGCTCTATTCACTATAGTCCAATTTGCAAGAGCTACAGCAGCTAGACCAACTCTGAAAACAGGGCAAGTAGGCCGTTTAAGCACAGGATCCACAAGGAACAGGGGTCCACTTAGCAGACATTTGATGAAGTCAGTGTTCAGGGATCCCAGGCAACTTGCATTTTCAAGGGATGTTCGGGTACAGGTTGGGCTGTCCAGCTGTCCTGTTCTTTATCGAGGTGTGTTTTCTTGACCCTGGAATGATGGATCTAAGGGAGGATGCCTGCAACTTTAAGAGCAGTAGGAGTTACAAGGATCACAGTATGTGGACCTGACCAGGAAGACTGAAGGGGTTCGTTTTTCCAGTCTTTGACCCAGACTAGGACCCCTGGCCGGGGGTGTGTACCGGGTGTCCCAGTGGGATGAGGTTTCAAGACAAGACAGTTTTATGTATTTGGGTTAGAGTTCTTCCTAATTGCTGGAGGATGGAATCTTGGCCAGCCTCCCCCTGGAACTTGAGATTTCTTCTGAAGGCCTGGATAATTGGGGGTGGCCATCCAAATAGAATTTCAAAGGGTGACTAGCTCATGAGTCCTGGGATCCATCTAACTTGGAGAAGGGTTAAGGGAAGGAAGTCTACGCAGGGAAGACGAGTTTCTTGACAGAATTTGGCTAGGGTGGGTTTGAGGATTTGATTCATGCGTTCAACTTTCCCTGAACTCTGAGGCCTGTAAGCAGTATGGAGTTTCCACGTGATTTCTAACATTTTCGCCAGTTCTTGGACTACGGCAGCCACGAAGGCCGGGCCATTGTCACTTTCAATAGACAGAGGCAGCCCATGTCAGAGAATGATTTTTCTGAGTAAAACCTTAGTAACTTCTTTTGCCTTTTTGGTGCAAGTGGGGAAAGCTTCGACCCATCCTGAAAAGGTGCATAACATCACTAACAGATATTTGTACACCTGACTTGATTTCACATCTGTGACGTCTACTGTGAGATCTTTGAAAGGGCTTGTCCCAGTGTGCTGGATGCCTGCTAGAGCTCAGGGGCCCTGCAGAGGGTTGTTTTTGGCACAAACTTGGCACTGGCTGCTGCTGCTAGCACAGAGGGAAGCCAATCAGACTATGTAGAAGTATCTTCCAAGTAAGGCTTCTAGCATAGTTGTTCCTTGGTGGGTGAGTTGATGGTACTGCTGGACTAGGGCCTGAGCAGCTCCTTTTGGGATGAAAATCTGGTTATCCAGGAGCAGCCAAGTTCCTTTGGGGGATTGGCTTCCCCTTTCTCCCTTGGCTCATTCCTGTTCTTACCATGTATAATTTAGTTGATTAGTTCCTTGTCCTAAGAGGGACAGCTGTGGTGTTGATTCCGGGACTCATGTTCCATGGATCCCTTCAGCAGCTTGCTGGGCTGCTTTGTTGGCTAGCCTGTTTCTTTGAGTGACCATATCTGTTTCTTTCTGATGTCCCTGGCAGTGGATGATGGCAACTCTGTTTGGTTCCCGGATTGCTTTTAATAGTTGAAGGGTTTCTTCTTTGTTTTTGATTTCCTTTCCTTTTGCAGTTAAGAGGCCTCTTTCCTTATAAATCACTCTGTGGATATGAACAGTAGTGAATGCATATTTAGAGTCAGTGTAAAATGTTCACTGCTTGCCCAGCAGCTAGGTGCAGGGCTTGGACCTTTGTCCAGAGTTCTGATTATTGCACGGACCATGCCCGGGGCAGAGATGCTGCTGGCACCTCCTGTTCGGCTGTGGTGACTGTATATCCAGCAAGCTTCTCCCCATTTTTAACAAGACTGCTCCCATCTGTAAATAGTGTCTGATCCAGGGAAGGAAGTGGTTTGCCTTGGAGGTCGGGGCAATTAGAGTAAACTTCCTTGATTACTTCAGAACAATCATGTTCAGGGATTCCTTCCTTGTACAGCAAGAAAGTGGCAGGGTTTTGATTACACAGTTTCTATCATCACTCTTGTGTTTTCACAGAGTAAACCTTGGTAATGTGTGAGCTGGGGGTTAGATAACCACAGGTTCCCATGTGAGTTCATTAGGGCAGTGACTGCATGTGGCACCATGACATGAATAACCTTTTCTGAGGGATGATTTGTTAGCTTTTTTATGAAGGTTATGGTTTGCAATAGAGCTTTCAGGCAGGGCAGCCATTCTGCAGCCATGGGGTCTAGCTGCTTGGAGGGGTAAGCAATGGGCCTTTGCCAGGGGTCAACTGTTTGTGTGAGGACTCCCAGTGCTACCTTGTTTCTTTCATGCATGAATAGGTTGAAGTTTCGAGTTATGTCCAAGATCCCCAAGGCAGGGGCTCGGCTGAGTTGTCTTCTGATGTCCTGAAAGGCCCTCTGTTGTGTTCCTCCCCAGTTGAAGGGCTCCTTTTTTGGACCTGTCAGAACTGCAGAGAGGGGTTTGTTCATGGTTGAAAACCCGGGATTCCAGATCTGACAGAACCTCGAAGAACTCACGAAGCTCTCTTTTTGTGGTGGGGGTAGGGATGGTGCAGATTACTTTTTTTCATTCTGGTCCAAGCGTCCAGTGCCTTGTGTGATGCTGAACCCCAGGTTCTTGACCTGCTGTTTACAGATTTGGGCTTTTCTCCAAGACACTTTGTACCCAGTCTGTGTTAGAAGTTTTAGAAGAGTCTGGATCTTTTCCCAACAGTCCTCCTCTGTCTCACTGGCAAGTAGGAGGTCATATACATATTGCCAGGAGGCACACCTGCCAAGGTCCAGCCAAGGCATGAGGGAGCAGACTGAAGGTGGTTAAGGGCGTCGGTGAGAAAAGATGAGTCGCACACCAAGTTGAGTGAGAATCCACGTATATCTTTTTATTGTAGGATAGCTCAGTTTTTATATACTATTCTTTGGGCAGGCTTGTAAGCATTCCTTCTTTAGGCCTGTAAAGTTTACGTAAGCATTCTTTTTGAAGTTATGCAAGGTTGTAGACGCAATAAAGCTCTTTTAGTTCCATGGTGACAGGATGTTAATTTTTTAGGAACAGTAACTTGCTGCTTAGAAATTCCTGTTCTGATGCCAAGGTTAGATAAACCGGACTTGTGGTTAACTAGCATATCTAATTGCAGCACTAACCTATTGTTACATTTTAACGTTTACTATCTAAAAGGTTATTAAGATCCTAAACTATCTTTAAAGCAGTAGTTTTTACCTTTATTTTTTACTCACATCAGAGATCTAAGGAAATCTACTTTATAATGGGCTTAAGTCAGTCAGGCATTTACATCAGAGCTATTAGCACTGTAGCTT
>JAQZBX010014220.1:8381-38972 GCA_029593785.1 Cabassous unicinctus
GAAAAAAAAAAAAACAGGAGAGAGAGAGTTGGAGGGTAGTGTAAAAACAACTAAAAAGACAAAAAGAGAAATTAAAAGCACAAATGACATACATATACCCAAAGAACATATGGCTAATGTAACTAATTCCTTGAGAGCAATAACACTGAATTGTAATGGATTAAACTCACCAGTCAAGAGAAACAGATTGGCAGAATGGTTTAGGAAATATGACCCAACCATATGTTGTCTAAAAGAAACCCTCCTTAGACCAAGGGATTCAAGGAGGCTGAAAGGGAATGGCTGGAAAACAATCTTACAAGCAAACAATAACCAAAAAACGATGGGAGTAGCTATACTAATATGAGGCCAAATAGACTTTTAATGCAAAATTTTTGTGAGAAACAAAGATGGACACTATATATTAATAAAAGGGGTAATCTTTCAAGAAGAAAGAACAATTATAAACATTTATTCACCTAAATGGGGCACTTCAAAATACATGAGACAAACACTGGAAAAACTAAGTCAAGACATAGATGTCTCTACAATTATAGTGGGGGATTTTAATACACCATTATCACCATTAGACAGAACATCTCAACAGAGAATTAAAGAATAAATAAAGACTTTGAACAATACATTAGAGAATCAGTACCTAATAGATATGTGCAAAACTCTACACCCAAATGCAGCAGAATATACTTTTTTTCTAGTGCACTTGGATTATTCTTCAAAATAGAATGCATTCTAGGCCATAGGAAAATTTGAAGTGAATTCAGAAATTTTGAAACTATGCAGAGTAATTTTTTTTTTTACCATGATGGAATGAAGCTGGAAATCAGTAAGGGCCAGTTTAGGAACAAAGATATGAAAGTTAAACAACACACTCTTAGACAATCAGTGGCTCAAGGAGGAAATCTCAAAGAAATCAGTAACTACCCTGAAATGAATGAAAATGACAACACAACATATCAATATGCAGCAAAAACTGTGCTGAGAGGGAAATTCATAACCATAAATTCACATATTCATATATCAAAAAAGATGGAGCTAAAATTGAAGACCAAACTGCAAACCTGGAAGAATTATTAAAATAACAGCAAACTAACACCAAAGAAAATAGAAAGAAGGAAATAACAAATATTAGAGCAGAATTAATGAAATAGAAAATAAGAAACCACTAGAAAAATAAATAAAACCAAAAGCTGGTTCCTCGAGAAGATGAATTAAATTGACAAACCTTTAGCTATACTAACAAAGGAAAAAAGAGAGATGACAAAAATACACAAAATAAGAAATGAAGAAGGGGATATCACCACTGACCCCACAGAAATAAAGAGTATCATAAGAGGATACTTTGAAAAATTATATGACAACAAGAATAATTGAGAAGAAATGGACAAACTCTTAGAAACACACAAGCAGCCTACATTGGTGAATGAATAAATTGATGAACTCAACAGATCAATTAAAAGTAAAGAGATAGAATTAGTTATCAAAAACTTCCAAACCAAGAATAGCCCAGGACCAAATGGCTTCCCAGATGAATTCTACCAAACATTCCAGAAAGAACTAACACCAATCCTGCTTAAAATCTTCAAAAAAATAGAAGTAGAAAGAACAACGACTAACTCATTCTATGATGCCAAAATTGCCTTAATACCAAAGCCAAATGTGCCACCAGAAAGGAAAATTACAGACCAATCTCTCTAATGAGACGAGATGGTAAAAACCTCAACAAAAACTTGCTAATTGTATTCAACAACACATGAAATGAATTTTACACCATGACCATGTGGGTTTCATCCAAGGTATGGAAGTATGGTTCAACATAATAAAATCAACTTAATACACCACATAAACAGATCAAATGAAAAAATCACATGATCATCTCTATAGATGCAGAAAAGCATTCAACAAAATACAGCACACTTTCCTGATAATAACACTGCAAAAGATAGGAATATTCGGAACTTTTCTGGGCATGACAAAGGGTATGTGTGAAAAACTCACAGATAATATCATATACAATGATGAAATCCTAAAAGCTTTCCTTCTAGGATCAGAAACAAGACAAAGATGCCCATTATCACCGCTCCTATTTAACATTTGGTTAGAAGTACTAGCTTAAGCACTGAAGCATAAAAATGATATAAAATTGATTCAAATTGGAAATGAAGAAGTAAAATTTCATTATTTGCAAAGGACATTATCCTACACATAAAAAGCCATGAGAAATCTACAACAAAGATTCTAATACTTAAAAATTACTTCAGAAAACTCCCAGGTTAAAAGATCACTGTGAAAAAATAAATAGAATTTCTATACACCAATAATGAGCCATGTGAGTAGGAAATCAAGGAAAAAATTATTTACAATAGTAACTAAAAAAATCAAATACCTAGGAATCAATTTAACTAAAGATGTAAATGACTTATACACAGAGAACTGCACAACACTGTTAAAGATAATCAAAGAAGACTTGAATAAATGCAAGAATATTCCTTGTTCATGGACAGGAATACTATACATCATTTAGCTGTTTATTCTACCTAAACCAATGTGCAGATTTAGTACAATCCCAAAAACTTCAACATAGCATTTTTTACTGAATTGGAAAAACTAACTATTAAATTTATTTGGCAGGGCAAGAGGACACAAATATTTAAAGACATACTGAAAAAGAAAAAGAAAAAGGAGGAATCACACTACCTGACTTTAAAATATACTACAAAGCTAGAGTGGTCAAAACTGCATGGTATTGGCACAAGAATAGACATGCCAATAAATGGAATTGAATTGAGCATTCTGATATAGATACTCACAAATACAGTTATCTGATATTTGACAAGACAACCAAGCCCACTCAACTAGAAGAGAATGGCTTTTTCAAAAATGGTCCATGGAGAACCATATATCCATATCCAAAAGAATGAAAGAGTAACACCATCTGACACCTTATAATAAATCAACTCAAGTTGGATCAAAGATTTAAATACAGGAGCCAAGACCATAAAGACATTGGAAGGTGATGTAGGGAAACATCCACAGGACCTTGTAATAGGAAATGATTTCATGAATTTCACACTCAAATCATGAGCAGAAAAAGAAAAAAAAAAGATAAATTGGATCTCATCAAAATTAAAAACTTTTCCACTTCAAAGAATGTTATCAAGTAAGTAAAAAGACAGCCTACACAATGAGAGAAAATACTGGCAAATGTATGTATGACAGGAGTCTAATATCCAGCATATACGAAGAAATCCTACATTTCAAAAATAAAAAGACAAACAGCCCATTTAAAAAATGGGCAAGAGACTTGATAAGACACTTCTCCAAGGATGAAATACAAATGGTTATAAAGCACATGAAATGATGCTCAACATCACCAGCTATTAAAGAAATGTGAATCAAAACTACAATGAGGTATCATCTTACACTCATTAGACTGGCGGCTATTAAAAAAAAATCAACAAAGGACTGTAAGTATTGGAAAGGACGTGGAGGAATGGGAAACCTTACCCATTGCTGGTGGCAATGAAGAATGATCCAGCTATTGTAGAGTACAATTTGGCAGCTCCTCAAAAAACTAACTATAGTACTGTCATATAATCCAGCAATTTTACTGCTGGGTATATACCTAGAAGAAATGAAAGCAAGGACACGATCAGATATATGCACACCAATGTTCATTGTGGCATTATTCACTATTGCCAAAAGATGGAATCAACCCAAAGTGCCCATCATCAGATGAATGGATAAACAAATTGTGGTACATATATACAATGGAATATTACTCAACTGTAAGAAGAAATACATTGCTAACACATGGGACAAAGTAGATGATTCTTGAGGACTTTATGTTGAGTGAATTAAGCCAGGCATTGAAAGAAAAATATTACATTACCTCACTCATATGAATTAAGCAAATCTAGCAGACTCAGAGAGTTATTGTCTGGAAGAAAGGTTTGCAGGAATTAGAAAGGGAGATAAGGTTGTGAGTCAATTCCCATACCGGTGTAATCTATGATAAGGTGGAAGTGTGTAGTTTGGTTTTGAAGGGATATGACAGGGGATTGTGATAATATTGGGGTGAGTCTAGGTTTTATAGGTGGGTAGAATGGGGAGGGTGGGTTTGATGGTACATGGAACTCGGTGTAGGGTTGGGAGAGGGGTCAGCTGAACCATGGGTTTTGCATGGTTGAAAATCCAAAGTTGAGAACACTCTTATGTTAATATGACAAGGAATGTTAATGGTTTTGGGTGTTGGATGGGGAGTATTTGGGACATCACACACCTGTGAGAGGCTTCTAGGGCATGTGCCAGTCATCATTTTGTCATAATTTATTGTATCATTGTGTGGAGATGCACATAATGAGCTGAAAGGTGTTGTACTCCCATCCTGGGGAGAACCAATATGTTCACAAGCAGAGGGGCAGGAGTCTCTTGAGAGCACATGTGGTTATTAATAGGAAAGGACAAACCAGTGTGTCAAGATCTCAATTTTGTGGAAAGTAACTATGAATCTTCTCATCCAAGAGTGAAGCCAGGGGGTTTCCATGGGCCCCGAGGGGAGGGGGAAGCAAGAATAGAATTCATGGAACAGGGAGTATTTAGTGGGCAATGAAAATGTTCTACATGATCATTCATTGATGGATGCAGGCCATGTTAAATATCATCAAAATTTATAAAAGTGTATGGTCTAAAATGTAGACCATAAGGTAAGCCATTGACTATGGTGAGTAGCTATGTTTCACTATTTTTATATCAGTTGTAACAAATGTACCATCCACATATAAAAAAGATAATAATATGGAAAAGTGGGAAAAGTGGAGGGTGTTTGGTATATGGTGACACCTTTATTTTGTATGTGACTTTACTGTGATGTAAAACTTCTTTGAAAACAAAATGGAAATAAAGTAAGATACTGGGAATAAATGGAACAAAATGTAACTACACATATAGTACAACAGATATTACAGTGATGATAGGCAAATATTTAAAAATTAAATATTTTTCATTGTTTTTAAGATCCCAATTTTTTATTTTATTTTATTTTTAGCTTTTTAAAATTTATATGCATTTTATTTCTTATATTTCCCCCTATCATTATTTCATTTTCCTATTAATTGTATTTGGCTATTTAATTTGCTTCATTTTTGAAGAAGCTTTGGATCACAGAAGGGTTACAACTAGGGCAGTAAAGGATCATTGGTGTGTGGTTTCAGTGATGGGGGACAAATGGGAAGACGTTCACCTGAACATGCATATACGGTATATAAATGTGTTCAAATATTCACAGGGCATTGTCACAGTGGGTGGAGATTCACACAAGAGCCTAGAGAATATTGTATTCCCAACCTGGAATTCTCTTCCATGTTCTCCAATGGAGCAGCAGCAGTCCCCCAAGTGCAGGTGTAATGGCTGGTGAAGGAGGATGGTCCCTTGATGTTACCTCAATATGGATGACTATGCTTGAGAGCCTTTGCTCTTGAAATTGAAACTCAGCCTAATTTTGTGGAGTGTATAAGATTTGCTTCCTGAAGGCCTCCTTTTTGCTCAAATGTGGCCTCTCTCTAAACTGAACTCAGCATATAAATATATACCTTCCCCCCAGCATGGGACATAACTCCCAGGGATGAGCCTCCCTGGCACCAAGAGATTACTACCAAGCAACAACTAGCAACACGATTGGAGAAAGACTTCAAATAAAAGAGAAAAGGTAAAGACAAATGAGTTTATATGGCTAAGAGACTTCAACATAAGTAAGGAGGTCATCCTAGTGGTAATGATTATGCATACCACAGCAGGATCTCATAGACTGCCAAAGGGGATATTACCCCAAATACTGGGGTTCCTGAGGGCTCTTGAGACACCTGGGTCTTTTTGTCATGGCTGATAGCTCTGGAATTTGTTGCCTTGCCATTGGGCCCTACTTTGGAGATTTTTATCCTGTGAGTGGCAAAGTTGTACTAAGTTATGGCTTCCCTATGCATGATTCATCCATCCCTGATATTTGGACTTATACATGGTGCTGGAGTTGGTAGATGTATGTCCAAGAGACTTGAATCTTTGGGCTGTAAATGTACCAGCTGGACCCTGCGCCACAGTGAAGATGCAACACCTACTCCCCAGTTCATTGGATTCACCCAGGTCAACTATCAAGGAGTGAGTATTGACAATCACCATATCAAGGAAATGAGATAGCCTACAACTGCAAGCAAGAGAACCCCATCCATGGCTGTATGGGATCAAATTCCCTTCTCAATTAGAAGTGGAGTGGACATCATCATCCAAGAATCTTCAGAATTGGGGAATGAACTATGGACTAGAGTGGACTTACTGGTATTCTACTATAGACTTATTGTGATTCTAGCAATGGAAGAAATTACAACATTGTTGTGGAGGCAGTGGCCACTGGAGGCTCTGGGGGCAAGGAGAGGGAAAAACAGGTGTAATACAGGGGCTTTTTCAGGAATTGTGAATCATCCTGAATGACATTGCAATGACAGATATAGGTCATGATATATCTTCCTATAACCTGCAAAATTGTGTCAAAGAGGGTGTGAACTGCAATGTGAACTATCGTTCGTGCTCAGTGGCAATGCCCCAGGATGCATTTTTCAATTGCAATGTATGTGCCACACTAATGAAGGATGATGTTTAGGTGGGAATGTGTGGAAAGGGTGGGGAGCTGGGCATATGGGAATCCTGATATTTTTGGGGTAATAATTATGTAATCTAATGTCATTCAAAAATAAAAATATATATTAAAAATGATTAATTGCTTATTTCTCATCTGAAATGATGGAAATGAGAAGGCAGTGGTAGGACATAGTCAAGGTGCTAAAATTAAAAAGGAAAATTCTGCCAAGAATTTTATAGCTACCAAAGGTGACTTACAAAAATGAAGGGGAGTTCAAAATATTCACAGAGAAGCATTAAGAGATTTGTCAACAAGAAAACTGCCCTTCAAGAAATACTAAACTGATTTCTTCATATTTAAAGGAAACAAAAGAGGAAAGAGATGGTTGGAAGACAGTGTAGAAAGGAAGATTATTAGGAAAATTAACAAAAAAGATAAAAAAATAAATGAAAACAATATATGACATATATAAACATAAAGAAAATATTGCCAATGTAAATATTGCTTACCAGTAATAACATTGACTGTTAATGGAATAAATTTTCCAATCAGACAGTTTGACAGAATGGATTAGGAAATATGACTCATCTATATGCTGTCCACAAGAAACACCTTAGACCCAGGGATGCCAGGAGGTTGCAAGGGAATGGTTGAAAAATGATTTTACATGCAAACAATAACCAAAAGTGGTCAGGAGTAGCTATACTAATATCAGAAATATAGACTTTAAATGCAAAGCCTTTTTAAGAGACAAAGAAGTACACTATATATTAATAAAAGGGGTAACCTCTCAGGGAGAAAGAACAATCATAAACATTTATGCACTCAATGAGTGTAAGCCAAAATATGAAGCAAACATTGGAAAAATTAAGTGGAGAAATAGATACATATACAACTATAAGGGGGAAATTTATACACCATTATCACTATTAGAAAGAACATCTTGGCAGAGGCTATATAAAGAAACAGAGACCTTCAATAATACATTAGAGAATCTAGACCTAATAAATATATCCAAGACATTACAATCAAATACAAGAGTATGTATATATTTTCAAGCATATGTGGATCATTCTCCAGGATAGACCAAATGATAGTTCACAGAACAAATTTCAACAAATTCAGAAAGATTGAATTTATATAAGTAATTTCCCTGATCACAATGTAATGAAACTGGAAATCAATAAGAAGTAGAAAAGCAGAATATGCACAAAGACATGAAGTGAAAAAAACATGCTTAGACAATCATTGGGTCAAGGAGGAAATTGCAAAGAAATATATTTCTGCTTGAAACTAATGAAAATGAGAACAAAAGATATTAAAGCCTCTAGAATGCAGCAAAAATAGAGCTGAGAAGGAAATTTATAGCCACAAATGCTTATATTGAAAAAGAAAGATATAAAATAAAAAACCTAACTGCACCCCTGGAGGAACTAGAAAAAGAAGAACAAACTAATCCAAAAACAAACACAGAAAGAAATAACAAAAATTACAGCAGAACTAAACGTAATTGAGAATAAAAAATTCACTAGAAAAATTTAATAAAATCAAAAGCTGGTTCTTTTAGAAGATTAACAAAATTGACAAAACATTAGCTAGGCTAACAAAAGAGAAGGACGAATACATAAAATAAAAAATGCGGGGTGTAATATCACCAGTGATTCCACAGAGATAGAGTGTCAAAAGAGAATACATTGGAAAATTTTGCACAACAAAATGGTAATTTAAATGAAATAGACAAATATCTAGAAACACACCAGCAGCTTACATTGACAAAAGAAGAAACTGATGAACTCACCAGACCAATCACAGGGAACAAGATTGCATTAGTCATCAGCAACCTCCCAACTAAGAAGAGCTCAGGACCTCAGGACCAGATGACTTCACAGGTGAATTCTACAAAATATCCCAGAAAGAACTAACACCTATCCTACTTAAACTCTTCCAAATAATAGAAGTTGAGGGAACATTACCTAACTCTTTCTATGATGCTAACATCAACCAAATATCAAAGCCACCTAAAGATGCCACAAGAAAGGAAAATTACCAACCAAATTCTCTAATGAAACTGTATTCTAAAATACTCAATGACATTCTTGCTAATCATATTCAACAACACACCAAAGAATTATACACCATGATCAATTGGATTCATCTCTGCCATGCAAGGATCATTCAACATAAAAAAAAAAAATCAATCAAAGTAATACATCACATTAACTGATCAAAAGAAAAAAAATCACACAATCACCTATATTGATGCAGAAAAATCATTTGGGAAGATACAGAATCTTTCTTGATAAAAACACTTCAAAAGATAAGAATAGAAGAAAACTTCCTCAACATGATCAAAGGTATATATGAAAAACCCACACCTAACATCATTTTAAATTGTGAAATCCTAAAGGCTTTCCCTCTAAGATCTGGAACAAGACAAGGATTCCCACTGCCACCACTTATTTAACATTGTATTAGAAGTACTTGCTTGAGCACTTAGGCAAGAAATGATATAAAAGGCACTCAAAATGTAAAGGAATGAGTAAAAATTACTCTATTTGCAAATACATGATCCTATGCATACAAAGCACTGAGAAATCTACAACAGATATTCTAGAGTGGATAAATGAGTTCAGTAAATTGGCAGGATAGAAGGTCAGCATGTAAAAATCAGTAGTATTCCCTTGCACCAATAAAGAGCAATCTGAGGTTGAATTCAAGAAAAAAAAATCCAGTTACATTAGCAACTAAAAGAATCAATTATCTAGGCATAAACATTGATAAGTAAATCACATAAAACCTAAACAAATGAAAGAATATTCCATGTTCATGGATTAGAATAGTAAACAACATTAAGATGTCTGTCCTACACAACAGATTTACAGATTTAACACAACCCCCAAAAAAATTACAACAACATTTTTAATGAATTGGAAAAGCTAATTATGAAATTTATTTGGAAGAGCAAGGAGCCCTGAATAGACAATAAACCTTACTGAAAAAGTAAAGAGTAATTGGAGGAATCACAGTACCATTATTTAAAGCATACAAAAAAAGCTACAGTGGTCAAAACTGCTTGGTACTGGCACAAGGTAGACATCCTGAACAATGGACCCAAATTGAAAGTTGTGATATAGAGCCTCATTTAAACAGTCAACAAATATCCAACAAGGTCACAAGCCCACTCAACTGGTACAGAATGGCCATTTCAACAAATGGTCCTGAGAGAACTGGATTTCCACATTCAAATGTATGTGAAATTTTCATGGTCTCATGACCTATACAAAAAGTCAACTCAAGATGGATCAAAGGCATAAATACAGGAGGGAAGACCATAAAGCTCCTAGAAGATAATATAGGCAACCACCTAGGAGATTTTGTAATAGGAAATGGTTTCATAAATTTTATACCCAAAGCATGAGCTATGAAATATAGAAGAAATAAATAGGTCCTCCTCAAAATTAAAAACTTTTGCTTTTCAAAGGAATTTGTCAAGAAAGTTTTCAGCAGCCTACTCAATGGGAGAAAATATTTGGTAACCATATATCCTATAAGGGCCTAATATCCAGCCTATATAAAGAAATCCAACATCTCAAAAGTAAAAAAAGACTAACAATCCATTGAAAAATTGGGCAAGAGATTTTAATAGACACTTTTATAAAGGAAATCTTTGAATGAGTAAAAAGCACAAGAAAAGATGCTCAACATCACAATCTATTAGGCAACCACAGTAAAATTACATTAAGATATAATCTGATACCTATTAGATAGGCAGCTAATAAAAAAACAGAGCTACATGTGTTGGAGAAGATGTGGAGGAAAGTGAACATGCATCCATTGTTGGTGGCAATATAAAATGGTGCAGCCAAAGTGGAGGAATGTTTGGTGTTTCTTCCAGAAGCTAAGTATATAACTGCCAATGATCCAACAATCCCTCTGCTGGGTATATACCAAGATAATATGAAAAGAGGGATATGAACAGATATATGCTCACTAATGTTCATAGCATTATACACCATTGACAAAAGTTGGAAGCAATCCAAATGTACATCAACAGATGAATGGATAAGCAAATTGTGCTATATATATGCAATGGAATATCACTTAGCTGTAAGAAGGAATGCAGTATTAATATATGGGACAACATGGATGAATCTTGAAGACCTTCTGTTGAGTGAAGTCAGTCAGTAACTCAAGGACAAATGTTACATAACCTCACAGATATTAATTAAACAAATTAAGCAGACTGCACAACTAGAGTCTGAAAGATATGTTATCAGGAGACAGAAAGGAAGTATAGGGTGATGAGCCAAGGCTCAATATGGGCAAAATCTATTATAAGGTGGAAAGGGGTGTTTGGGAAGTGGATTAAGGTGATAGTTGTGCAGCAATGTGATTGGGTCCAACAGTGCTGGAATGTGAAGTGGAGAAAGGTAATGGAGTTGGTTGGACAGAGCTAGGGGGAGGGCTGGAGGAAGGAACAGGTGACCTCCAGAAATTTGTATTATAATATGTTTTTGGTTAAAACTACAATGGTGGGAAAATTCTTTTGGAAAACATGGCAAGGAAGGTTACTGTTGCAGGGCATCCAGGGTTAGGGGATATACAGGAACATGCAGACCTGGGTCTTGCTTCTATGGAAGGTCAAAAAGTTCATATTGTCAGAGTGTGTTATCTTAGGGCATTGGAATTGTTTTGCATGATCTTACAATGACTGA
This sequence comes from Cabassous unicinctus, assembly GCA_029593785.1. NCBI lineage: Eukaryota > Metazoa > Chordata > Mammalia > Cingulata > Chlamyphoridae > Cabassous > Cabassous unicinctus. The sequence goes on from JAQZBX010014220.1 coordinate 19,725, forward strand.
TACATGGCATTTTAAATTTTGTCAAAATATATAAAAGTATACAGTGCAAAATGTCAACCATAATGTAAACCACTGACCATGCTTAGTAGCAATGCTTTGATATCTGTACATCAATTGTAACAAATGTACTATAAACATTTAAAATGTTGTTATTAAAGGGAAGGGGCAGAGGTGGATTGGTTTGGGTATATGGGAATCCTGAATATTGCTTATATGACTATTCTGTTGCCCTACAGCTTCTTTGAAGATAAACTAAAAAAAAAAAAAAATTACAGAAACATACAGAAGAAATTGTCAGTGTATAAAAAAATAACATATTACAGTGATGGAAGGTGCAATAAAAATAATTTTTTTAAATTTATTTTACTTATTTTTATTATTTTATTTTGTGATTATTTTTATTTGTTTATTTTTTATCATTGTTGTTAGGGAGATTTTGGATCATGGAAAGGTTACAACTATGGCAGGGAGGTATTACTGTTGTGTGGTGTAGGTGATGGGATGATTTCTGTTGAAGAATGCACCTGTGGCATGCCTCTAAAGCATATCAATATGTTAAAGTGGTCATGGGGTTTGGTCTTAGTGAATGAATAGCCACACAATAAGTGAAAAAATAATGAATATCCTTCCTGGGAAGTCCTGTTACATTCTCTAATAGAGTGGCAATAATCACTAGAGTACATGGGCAGTTCCTAGAGATGCAGAAGAGGCCAATATGCCAGACCCTTGATATTGGTGCTTATATTTATGAACTTTGTTCTTGTGATATTGAAACTTAACCTAACATCATATACTGCTTAAGAGTTACTGCCTGAAAGCCTCCTTTTCGCTCAAACATGGCCTCTCTCTAAATCAAACTCAGCATATATATTCGCTATCTTCCCCCCAGGATGGAGTATGTCTCCCAGGGATGAACTTCCCCGGCATTAAGGGATTACTACTACACACCAGCTCATGAGGCATTTGGAAAAAGACCTTTATCAAAAGGGGGAAATATTAAATACAAATTTATTTTTATGCTAAGAGATTTTAACATGAGTCAGGACGTTATTCCAGTGGTTACAATTATGCATGTATCAGGAGGATCTCATTGATTGCAACAGTAAACAGTCCCTCAATCAGTGGGTCTAATGAGGGCTCTTGAGACATCTAGACACTGTAAACAGGGCAGACAATCTCAGGAATTTGGCATCCTGTCAGTAGGTCTTACTTTGGATTATTCTCCCCAGTGTAACAGAGTTAGACTCATTATTTCCTTACACAGGGCTCTTCTGTCCCTTTTGTTTGAACCTTTAATTAGCACTAATTTTGTTAAAATATACATCCCAAAGGTTTAAATCTTCTCTCTGTTCATATGTTGGTTGAGCCCTGAATCTCAGCACAGTTGCAAAACATACTCTCCAGTTGATTGGAGTCACCCAGTACAACTCACAAAAGGATGATATTGTACAATGCTCTTCCCAATAAACAGTGAGTATCTACAACTGCAAGCAAGACAGTTCCATCCTTCTGCCACACTTGATCTAAACACTCTCTCATTCAGAAACAGACTAGGCATCACCATCCCAAAGTCCTCAAGAATATGGAATAAGCAAACTTAAAAAGGGAATAAGAACATGGACTAAAGTATACTTATTATTATTCTAGCAATGGAAAAACTCTTATCATTGATATAAAGGCATTGGACACCAGAGTTTTTGAAGGGAAGGAGAGGGAAGAATGGGTATAACATGGGCCATATTTGGGGCATTAGAATTGTCTTGCATGACATTGTTATGACAGACACAGGCCATTATACATTTTTTTCAAAACTTATAATATTGTGCAGTGTAAAGTATAAACTACAATACAAATTAATGACTGTGGTTAGTAACAGTGCCTCAGTGGGGGTTCATCAATTGAAACAAATGTTCCATACTAATGAAAAGTGAGTGAGGTGGTGGGAATGGGGTCTATAGGAAGCCCCTATATTTTAGATGTAACATTTATTTTATCTAAATTTCCTTAAAAATAAAAAAAAAAACATGCATTTACACTTGATCAATAGAAGTGTACTTCTTATCTTCAAGCTTTTCAGATTGCATCTCTTTCCTCAATTTGTAGAATTTCTTGTTTCACTACCTTAAATTATCCATATCTCTTCTCCTTCAAAGTGCATCAAAATTATTAAATTAGTAAACTTGACCATAAGAGAGACAATAGATCTTACAGTGATGAAACACATAAAATCAAAAAAACATCTAATTTTATATTTTAAATTATTTTTTATTATTCCAAATTTTTTAATTTGTTGTATTTTATTTATTATTTTTAGAACAATCATTATTTCATTTTCTTTTTAATAATAATTGGTTATTTTCTTACCTTCATTTTTGAAGAAGTTTTTCATCACAGAATGTTTGCAACTGTAGCAGAGGAAGATCATTGGTGCAGTGTCACTGATGGGGATAGATAATAGGAGTTTCACCTGGGGCATACCTATAAGGCATATAAATATGTTCAAGTGTTTGTATGGTATTGTCATGGTGAGTGGGTATTCTCAAAATAACTGAAAGAATATCCAATTCCTATCCTGGGGAGCTCTGCCACATTCTGTAATGGGACAGCAAGAATCCTTTGAGTGCAGGGGCAATGACTATTGAAGGAAGTGAGACCATTGATGGGCCCTTGATATTGATGAATGTACTTAAGAACCTTTACTTCTGAAATTTGAATTAGCCTAGTATTATAGGGTGCCTAAGAGTTACCTCCTGAAAGCCTACTTTTGCTCAAATGTTGCCTTTCTCTAAGCTGTATGCAGCATATAAATGCATTACCTTCCTCCCAGCATGGGATATGAATCTTGGGGTTAAGCCTTCCTGGTACTGAGGGATTACTACCAAGCACCAACTAGCAAAGCAATTGGAAAAAGACCTTGATTAAAAGGGGAAAGAGTAAAGACAAATGAGTTTATATGGCTAAGAGACTTCAAAGTGAGTTAGGGAAGTAATTCCAGAGGTTACACTTATGCATATCTCAGCAGTATCTCATTGGTTGCCAAAGAAAATATTGCCTAAAATAGTGGAGACATCCAGACACTATAGGCAAGGCACACAGCTCAGGAGTATAGTGCCCTGACTGTGGGCCCAACTTGGGAATTTATGTTCCGCAATGTGACCGAGTTGGGCTCAGTTTTGTTTTGTTTTTAAACCTGGTCTTCTGTCACTTCTACTTGAAATTATAGTTAGTGCCAGAGTTGATAGATGTATGTCCAAGAGTCATAAGTCTTTGGGGTCTCCAAATGCCAGCTGGGCCCTGAATCTCAATAGAGTTGCAACACCTACTCTCCAGTTCATTGCATTCACCCAAGACAACTAATAAGGAGATGATGATAGACAACAACCATCACAAGGAATAGAGTGTCTGCAACTGCAAGCAAGATAGTGTCATCCATCTGCCCCATGGGAAATAAGCCCCCTGTCAATTAGATGTGGAGTGGGCATTACCATCCCAGAGTCCTCAGGATTGGGGAATGAATGATGGACTAGAGTAGACTTACAGGTATTTCTATATAGACTCACTGTGATTTTAACAATGAAAGAACTTATATCATGGAAATGGAGGCAGTGGCACTGGAGATTCTGAGGGGAGGGAGAGGGAAAAACCTGTGTAATATGGGAAAATTTTTGGGACTTGGGAATTGTTCTGAATGACACTGCAATGATAGATACAAACCATTATATAACTTGTGATAACTCACAAAATTGTGCAGGAGAGGGTATAAACTACAATGTAAACTATAATCCATACTTAGTGGCAGTGTTCCAAAATGTGTTCATCAATTGTAACAAATGTACCACTCTAATGAAGGATATTGTTAATGTGGAAAATGTGGGAGGGTTTGGGAGCAGAGCATATGGGAAACCCCTATATATTTTTTTAAAGATTTATTTTATTTATTTTTTTATGCTCCCCTTGCTGCTTGTGCTTGCTGTGTCCACTTGCTATGCATTTTTCTGTGTCTGGTTGTCTCCCTTTGTTGCATCATCTTGCTGTGCCAACTCACAATGCCGTGCAGGCCATCAGCTCACTGTGCCGCATGTGCCATCAGCTCACCATGTAGTGCGGGCCTGCTTGCATTCACCAGGAGGCCCCAGTATTTGAATCGGTGGCCTCCCATATGGTAAAAAGGAGGCTGACCACTTGAGCCACATCCACTTCCCCAATGCCCTATTTTTTTAATGAAACATTTATTTAATCTAAGTATCAGTAAAAAATAAAAAAAAAACGTATTAAAAAAAAACAGTGTAGAGCAATGGTAATCAAGACTATGTGGTACTGGCACAAATATAGACATAGAGATAAATGTAATAAAACTGAAAGTAAAAGTGAACCTTTAAAATAAAAGAGAGATTTCACGGTTATTTTTCCCTATTCTTTATTACCTTAGGGATATTTAGAATGTATTGACTTCACAGTTTAATGATATGGACAATAATGTACAGAGTGGAATTTCTAATTGCCTGTCTATTCTTTAACAGTTGATATGTAGTAATATATTTAAAAACCAGTCTTGAACATGATTGTTTCACTATTTCCAGCTAATAAATATCTGCTATTTTAATTGTGAAAAATGACACTGGAAATTTTTATAATTCCATTGGTATTTTAATGACTATTTATATTTACATTGCTAGATTTCCATGAAATGCCATCTTAACTTTTGCCTATAAATTTCTTAGGTCTCATTTAGGATCTAGCTGAAGAAATAGCTCATCCTTTTTGTCTGCAGTAGTTTAATTTTATGGGAATATTAGTATAATTTTCTTCCCTATCTTTTGAATCCAGACTGTGTATTCACAAATACATCTTCAGCTACCATTTTATTAAAAATGAAGCACATAAAATAAATACTAGAATTGGAAAATATCCAGATTATTGTGAGCACTAATTTGTCATATGAGGCAGAAATAATTAACTATGTTAATAATATTGAAGCTTATTACTGCTGTTTCAGGGAATTAATCATTAATAATTTAAAAGAAACAAGTCACATAAAATACACAAATATACCTGAAATGAGGTAAAAAGTTTATCTTCCCTTACATGAATACATGCTTTGAAAGAGATTGACAAAATATGTGATCTTGCATCTTCCATCAATGGATAAATTTTTTAGTCACTTCTCAGATAGATACACTTAAGAAGCATTCTGCTTCTGGATTCTTTACAAACATCTTTTTGCACTAAGTGCACAAATGGGTGATAACCCCTATTAGCACTGATTAACTGCTTATTTCAACATCAAAATAACCAAGGTTCCTTCAATTCCTGCTTAATAATGACTTCTTTCCCTTCTCTTGAGGTTAATTAAATTTTAGTGGTGTTTCTTAGCAAGCAATAATTTGGCAAATAACTTTTTGGTTAAACTTACCAGAAGAGAAGTATTCAGTTATGTTTGTTAATCCACAGGAGATTCAATATATTTTCAATTTTATGTCAGATTATGAGTGTAAATTATTTACAATAAATACATAAAATTGTGTTATCCATAACAATACATTTTCATACAGTTTTGATATAAAAGAATGACATAATGTAAAATCATCTACAGAGTAAAATTACCTAGAAATTAAAAAACAAAATTGGTCAGAAATGTATAAATTAAGAAAACTAGTTATATTATGTAGGTAAATTTCAGAATATCTATTATTATACCCCATAAGAAGTTCTAAGTAAAGAAACCAGTTTTCATTTCTCTGAGAATTTTTATTAATGACTGGCAATCTGGAGAGAAGTATAATGTGGGAAAGGCTAAGAAACTCTGTAGAAAATCTTGGAAATGAAGGCTCAAATATAGAAATCTCTATTTACTCCTGTGAGACATCAAAATTGTTATAAATGCAAGCTGGGAAGTTTGGTGAGTATAGATAAGTTAAATCTCTGGAAAAAGAAATTCCCCTTGATACAATATAGGGCATTTGATGTACCAGAGCTGGGAATGATTTCACAGGGCCCAGGTCTATACCGACCTTCATTGTAACTCCAGGTTGTCAATATCTGTATGTGCCTATTTGGGCAGAAGGCTACACTCTGAAGGTGAGCTCAACTTGGTAAAGATGCAAACTGTCACTGATATGGCAAAGATAATTAACACTGTATCAAATACAAAGAAGAACGGGGTAGGTTTGTGAACTTGAAATGCATAAGAGAAAAAGTGACAGCATGGAAGCTAAAAATTCCAGAGGATTGTTTTTTAATTTTGTGGAAAAAAATGTACTCAGAGGAAATTAATGGCCAGAAGAACACATGCACAAGTATATTATCTAAGGTTAGTGTCTACTGAAGGACATAGTTTCAAATATAATATATAAAAATCATCAGTTCTGAGTTTGGTGTGTTTCAGGGAATTTTTTTATAATTAAAATTATTGAATACTGTAAAAATATTTTATTTATGTTACTATTCATATCCATTGATAATGACTACATTAGAAATTCAAACTGATACATGTTGACTATATATTTATTGTATTATGAATGATTAATTTTACCATATTTATGCAACAGTTTATAATACCATGTTATTTCAAAAAATAAATTTATGAGAGGAGGCATTTTTTACATGTTTGAAAATTTTTTTATCTTGATTAATAGAAAACAGCTGAATTTTAATGTCTTCTTTTTCATTCATTATATTGCAGTATGTTTTTATAGTTGAAGAATATTAAGAAAATATGCTTCAAACAGATATATAATTTCAAAAGGAAAGGAGTGCATTAATATTACTTTCAGATAGCTACCATTATTCTGATTTTACATCAGATATGAACAAGTGGTAAGTGAAGATTTGCAAGCTATAATCTGCAATCATATTATTGAACTTTTCATGCTCTGATAGATTTAAATTCATTGATCTATTTAGAAATTTGAATAGGTTGTTTCCTCATGTGTATTTTAATATAGTCATGAAGTTTCATCTGGAAAATTTTAGTTCACAGAGTTACAAATATTTTCTACATGAGCTATGTTTCATTATATAATATTAAAATAATTCACATTTATTAACACCACCAACAATCTTATCAGAAACATCTTTAAACTTTGGGCAGCTTTCATCACACATGGATGATAAGGCTGGAAGTTCTCTAAAATATTATATTCATTTCACAATCAAGTTCTATCATTAGAAATTACTTTTGTTGGTTGTTTTCATTGCAATCAATTTCTAAAGATGGTCTGCCAAACACCAAAGTATGTTTTCCTAAATTTTGCCTTTTAATAATAATCCATAGGGAAATCCAAGATGGTGGCATAGGGAATTGCAGGCTGCATTCCTCTTTCAGAAATTGTGGGAAGTTTTTATTTTATTTTTTCCTTTTTTAAAATATATTTTGATTGAAGCATGTCATTCATACATGAACATACATAAACAATAAGTGTATAGTAAAAGTTAACTTACAATATAAACATATGTAACATCATACAGGAATGCCTTACATCACCCCTCCACCAATACCTTGCATTTTAGTGAAACATTTGTTATAAACTAAGCAAGAGCATCATCAAAATATTACTAATAACAATAGTCCAGATCTTACATTTGGTGTATTTTTCACCAACCAGCCCTATTATTTTTTAAAATATATTTTTATTATAGAGGTTGTGAACTTACAAAACAATCATGCTCATTTGTAGATTTCCCATACAACACCCCTTCACCAGCATACCACACTGTGGTAGAATATTTGTTACAGATTATGAGATAAAATCATCAGACTATTACCAAAAACAATGGTCTATACCATATATTTGGCAAAGATTTTCCATACTCCTTTTTATTTTTTATATTTTCTATTCTTTATTCTTTATTTTCTTCTACATCTGGATACCTTAACTGCAGAGGGTAAAGCACAGGGTTATTGATTTGTGAGCACTGAAAGCCTGAGATTTTTGCTACTGAACTGAGAGGAAGGGCTGATGTTTCTGTTTTTTGTTTCCTTTGTTTCTTTTTTATTTATTCTCCTTTTTAAAAATTTCTTTTCTTTCTTTCATTTACTCCCCTTCATTTGTTTTACTTTCCTTATATCTTCTCTTGCTTGGTCTTCTCTTTCTTTCTTCTATTCTCATCTCTCCTTTTCTTTCCTTTTCCCTTTCTTTTCTTTTCCTTTTTCCTGCTTATTTTTTTCTTCTACTAGACCTTTTTTGATTCTTATTTGTTTATGAATTATCACCCTTTTTATTAGTTTTTCCTGTCTCTTTTATGGCTCCTTTTCCATCCATTATGATGATGATGATTATTATGATGATTATTATTTTTTCTCTTTTTGTTTACATGCTTATGACCTACAAATATTTTATGAGTAATACAGACAACAACAAATATATTGAATAGGTGAAACCAAGTGGCCAAGAAGACCCTTAATGCACACACAAAATGAAATAAAATCTTAGAGGAGAAAGAAAAGCTAACAAATGGAATAAGCATATCAAGATAAACAGGTGCTTTGAAAGCAGAAAAAAATTAGAAGCCATTCTAAGAAGCAGGAAGATATGGCCCAGTCTAATGAGCAAACTAAAAGGCAGGAAGAGATGCAGCATGTGAAACACTAGTCAAGGATGTCCAAACAAATACATGAATCAACCTAATGAAGAAAATGAAAAGATAAAGGTTATTAAAAAGACACAAGAAATCATAAACATACATTAAAAGATAATGGAGCTGATGGTGAAGAAAGGCATAATACAAGAAATTAAAAATATGCTGGAAGCACATAAAAGCAGAATTCAACAGGCAGTAGAAAGAAAAAATATTATTGAAGTCATCTGAAATCATACAGGTAGTAGAATAAATAGAAAAAAATTCACTTGGGACAGATAGAAATGAAACACACAAATATATTCATTATAAGCATCCCAGAGGGAGAAGAGAAATGAAGGGGGCAGAATGAGAGATGGAGGAAATAATGATAAAAAATTTCCCAACTCTATGAGAGACATTGATGTTAATGTCCAGAAAGTGCAACACACCCCAAACAGTAAATATCCTGAGGTCTACCATGAGACACATTCTTACAAGATTTTTGAATTTGCAAGAGAAAAAGAGGAATCTGAAAGCAGCAAGTGAAAAGAGATCCATCACATATAAGAGATGCTCAATATGATTAAGTGCCGATTTCTCATCTGAAACCATAGAGGTGAGAAGGGAAAACTATGACACAGCTAAGTTGCTGAAGAAATACACTGCCAGGAAAGAATTCTATATCCAGCAAATCTGTCATTGAAAAATGTGGGATAGTTCAAAATATTAAAAAAAAAAACACACAACAAAACAAAAACAGAAATTGAGAGTTTGTCAACAAGAATTTTGTCCATCAAAAAATATTAACATGAGTTCTGGAAGTTAAAAGGAAATTTAAAAAAAAAACAGGAGAAAGATATTTGGAGCTGAGTTTCAACAGGGAGATTTTTAGTAAGAGTAAGTAAAAGGATAAAAAGAGAAATAAAAAATATAATATGAACCTATAGAAACAAAAGGCTAAGGAATGCACTGTCTTGTCATTAATAACATTGAATGCTAATAGATTAACTGCCTAATCAAAAGTTACATATTGGCATAATGAATAAGGAAATGTGACCCATCTATATGCTGTCTACAAGAATCTCACCTTACATTGAGGGAGGCAAGGAGGTTGCAAGGGAAAGGTTGGAAAATTATTTTACATGCAAACAATTACCAAAAAATGTTGAGGAGTTATACTGCTAATAAAAAAAGTATTTAAATGCAAAACTACTGTAAGAGACGAAAAAGGACACAATGTATTAATAAAAGGGTTAATCTATCAAGAAGAAGAACAATCATAAATGTTTATTCATCTAACAAGGGCGCCGCAAAATACATGAGATACATGATGGCAAAACTAAGGGGAGAAATACATGCCTCTACAATCATAGAAAGAGGTTTTAATAATTAATATCACCTATCACCATTAGATAGACCATCTTGTCAAAAGGTTAATAAAAAAAGAGACCTTGAATAATATGTAAGAGGAAATAACCCTAATACACATATACAGAAAATTACACCCAAATACAGCAGGATATGCATTCTTCTCAAGTGCAAATTGTCATTGTCCTGGATAGACCACATGGTAGATGACAGAAAAAGTCTCAATGAATTTAGAAATATTGAAATTAAATAATATAATTTATCTGACCACAACAGAATGAAGTTGGAAATAAAATGAAGTTGGAGTAATGGAGAAACAGAATAGACACAAATATATGGAAGTTAAACAACACACTTAAAGAATCAGTGGGGCAAGGAGGAAATTGCAAAAATCAGTAACTACCTTGAAATGAATGAAAATGAGAACAGAACATTTCAAAACCTATGGATTGCAGTCAAAACAACACTGAGAGGAAAATTTATAGCCATATATATTTATATTAAAAAAGAAGAAAGAGCTAAAAATCAAAGACCTAATAGAGCACCTGGAAGAACTAGAAAAAGAACAAACTAATCAGAAAGCAAGCAGAGAAACAAATAACAAAGATTGCAACAGAACTAAATGAAATGAGAATAAAAACACTAGGAAAAAAAACTAAGTTTACAAATGGTTCTTTAAGAAGATTAATAAAATATACAAACCCTTAGCTAGACTAACAAAGAAAAAAAGAGAGAGCAGATGAAAAAAAAAAAAACATGAGAGAGGGTATAGTACCAATGATTCCACAAAAATAGACTATGACAATAACATATATAACACATGAAATGTACGAATTTAAAAAAAATCAAGAACAACAGCCAACTACATTGACAAAAGAAGAAATGGGAAAAAAAATTAGCAGACCCTTCACAAGTAATGAGAGTGAATTTGACACCTAAAACCTCTCAACCAATAAAAGCCCAGTATCAGATGGCTTCATTGGTGACTTCTACCAATCATTCCAGAAAGAACTAACACCAATCCTGTTTAAACTTTTCCAAAAAATAGAAGTTGAGGGAACATTGCATAACTCATTCTATGTTGCCAACATCACCCTAATACCAAAATCACATAAAGATGCCAAGTGTAAAGACAACTACAGACTAAACTCTCCAATGAACTTAGACCCTAAAATACTCAACAAAATACTTACCATTGAGATATCACAGTAAAGAATTATTGCAGGTATGCAAAGATGATTCAACATAAGATAATCAATGTAATACACCACATTAAAAGATCAAAAGAACAACAAATCACATGATCATCTTTGTTAACAAGGAAAAAGTATTTGACAAGATACATTATCATTTCTTGGTAAAAACACTTTGAAAGATAGGAATAGCAGGAAACTTCCTCAACATGATAAAAAGTATACATGAAAAATTCGCAGTTCACTTTATACTCAATGTTGAAATGCAAAAGTTTTTCCCTCTATGATCTGGAACAAGACAAGGATGCCCACTGCCAGCATTATTATTTAACATTGTATTGCATTTTGGAAAAAAAAAAACTAAAAGAAATCAAAATTGGAAAGAAAGAAGTAAAACTTTCACTATTTGCAGATCACAACATCCTATACATAGAAAGCCCTGAACAATTTACAACAAAGTTTCTAGAGCTGAAAAATGAGTTCAATAAAATGACAGTATAAAAGATCAGCAGGAAAAAATCATTGACTTTCCTGTATATTAAAAATGAGCAATCTGAAGAGTAAATAAAGAACAAAGTTCCATTTTCAGTAGCAACTAAAAGAAACAAATATCTAGGATTAAACTTAAGTAAGGATGTAAAGGACTTGCATGCAGAAAACTATACAACATTATTTAAGTAAATCAGAGAAGATCTAAATAAATGGAAGAATATTCCATGTCAGTGAGTTGTCTGAATTAATATTATTAAGATGTATTTATTCTCCAAATGTTTTTAAAGATTTAATGCAATCAGCATAAAAATTAAAATAGCTTTTTTTCTACTGTAACTTAACAACCAATTATGAAATTTATTTGGAAGGGTAAGGGTCCCCAAATAGTCAAAAACATATTGAAAAAGTAAAATAAAATTGGAGGAATGACACTACCTGATTTTAAACCATACTACAAATTTACAGAGGTAAAAACTGCAAGGTGTAGGCCAAAGGATAGACATGCTAATCAATCTAAATGGATTGAGAGTTCTGATATAGATACACACATATACAGCCAAGTGATTTTGACAAGGCCACCAGTTTGTCTCAACTGAGACAGAATAGCCTCTTCAACAAATGCTGCTGGGAGAACTGGATATGCATATCTGAAAGAATGAGAGAGCATCACACTCTCATGACCTATAAAAAATTAACCCCAAATTAACCAAAGACCTAAATATAAAAGCCAAGATTAAAACAACCTAGAAGACAATGCAGGGAAACATGCATGAGATCTTGTAGAGGCAAATGGATTAATAAAATTTACACCCAAATCAGGATCAATGAAAGAAAAAATAGACAATGAGATCTCCTCAAAATTAAAAATCTTTGAGCCTCAAAGGAGTTTGCCAATAAAATGAAATTTCAACCTATTCAAAGGGAGAAAATATTTTGGAGCCATTTATCCAATAATGGTTTAAAAATTTTTATAAATATATTTATAAATAATTTATATAAAAAAATTCTAATTCTCAAAAACAAAAGTCAAACAACCCATTTAAAAACTGGGCAAGAGATTTGAATAGACACTTTTTCAAAGAAATACAAATGACTAAAGAGCATTTGAAAAGATAATTAACATCACTAGCTATTAGGCAAATGCAAATCAAAACTAAAATGAGATATCATCTTATACCTATAAGCCTGGTAGCTACTCAATAAAACAAACAAATAATGACAACTGTTGGAGAGAATATGGAGGAATGGTAATATTAATCCATTACTTGTGGGAATGTGGAATGTTGCAATCATTTTGAAGGACAGTTTGGCAGTTCCTCAGGAAGCTAACTATAGATTTAACATATGATCCAGGAATCCCACTACTAGGAATATACTCAGAATTGAAAGCAGGGATACAAAGAGATACATAGACACCAATATTCATAGTGACATTATTCACTATTGCCAAAAGTTGAAAGCAGTCCAAGAGTTCATCAATTGAAGAACGGATAAGCAATATGCAGTATGTACAAACAAGGGAATAGATACAGATAGATAGATTAGATAGATAGATAGATGGATGATAGATAGATACTTAGATGACATAAATGTTACATAAAAAATAGAGGAGTTTCCCATATGCCACACTACCTACACTTTTCACATTTTCCCACATTGACAACATCTTTCATTAGTATGGTGCATTTGTTACAGTTAATGAGCACATTTTGGAGCATTGTCATTAAGCTTGGATTATAGTTAACATTGTAGTTTACACCCTCTCCTGCACAATTCTGTAGGTTATGGCAAGATATATAATGGCCTGTATTTGACATTGCAATGTCATTCAGGACAATTCCCAAGTCACCCAAATTTCCCCATATTATACCTGTTTTCTTTCTCCCTCCTTCAGAATCTCTAGTGGCCACTGCCTCAAAATCAATGATAGAATCCTTACATTGCTAGAATAACAATTAGTCTATAGTAGAATACCAGTAAGTCTCTTTTAGCCCATAGCTCATCCCCCAATCCTGAAGATTCTGGGATGATGATGCCCACTCCTCTCTTACTGAGAGAGGCCTTTGATCCCATAGGACAGATAGGTGGGATTCTCTTGCTTGCAGTTGTAGACTCAGTTCCTTTGGATGGTTGTTGTGTATCATCATTTCCTTGATAGATGTTCTGGTTAAATCCAATGAACTGGAGAATAAGTGTTGCAACTATGTTGTGATTCATGTTCCAGCTGGTACATGGACAACCCAAAGATTTAAGTCTCTTGGATGTACACCTGTCAACTCTAGTACCAATTATAGGTTCAAATAGAAGAACAGAAAAGCCATTTGTCAGGAAACCACAACTGAGTCCAATTCTGTCACATTGTGGACCATAAATTCAAAGGTAGGTCCCCCTGGAAAGGCACCAAACTCCTGAGCTATCTGCCCTGACTATAGAGTTTGGATTTCTCCAGGACCTGCAGAATCCCTGCTATTTGAGATATTATTTACTTTATCAGTCAATGAGATCCTGCTGAGATGTGCATAAGGGTAACCTCTGGAATGACTTCCCCACTCACTTTGAAGTCTCTTCATCATATAAACTCATTTGTCTTTACCTTATACCCATTTTGGTCAAGGCTTTTCTTCAGTTGCATTGCTAGTTGGTGCTTAGTAGTAATCCCTCAGTGTCAGGGAGGCTCATCCCTGGAAGTCATGTCCCATGCTGGGGAAAGGTAATACATTTATATGCTGAGTTATGCTTAGAAAGAGGCCATTTTTGAGCATCAAAGAAGCTTTCAGGAAGTAATTCTTAGTCACTCTATAATACCAGGCTAAGTTTCAATTTCTGTAGTAAAGATTCATAAGTACACTCTTCAGTATAAAGGGCCCATCAATTGACCATCCTCCTTCACTAGTAATTTCCCCTGTACTGAGAGGATTATTGGTCTTTCATGAGAGAATGTGGCAGAGCACTCCAGTATGGGAATTCAATATTCATTCAGTTATTGTGTGACTCTCCACCCACCATAAAAATTCCCCATGAACACTTGAACACATCTATGTGTCTTATAGGTATGCCCCAGGTGAACATCCACCCATTATCTCCTATCACTAACACACACAACAATGGCCCTCCCATGTCATAGTTGTAACCCTTCTGTGATCCAAAACTTCCTTAAAACTGAAGCCAACAAAATAACCAAATAGAGTTAACAATAAAATGGAATAATGATCATTTTAAAAATGAGAAATAAAATACAAAAATTTAAATAAATAAATAAATTTTGGGATAATAAAAAATAATGGAAAAATATTTTAAATTTTTTGACACTATGTCTTTCATCACTATAAGTTCTGTTGTTTTGTATGTACAATGATTTTTTTTCTGTTTATTCCCCCAGTGTCTTACTTTTTTCATTTTATCTTCAAAGAAGTTTTAGGTTACAGAAAAAGTCATGTACAGAATATAGGGGATTTCCATATACCCCAAACCTCTCCCTTTTCCACTTGCCCCTATTTATAACATTTTATATGTTATTTGTAACATTTGTTACAATTGATGTCCAAATAATGAAACGTAGCTACCAACCATTGTAAATGGTTTACAATGTGGTTTACATTTTGGACAATGCATGTTTATAAATTTTGATGAAATTTAACCTGTTCTGTATCCATCAATGCAAGATCATGTAGAAAACTTACATCTCACCCCAAATGCCCCATATTCCTATTCTATAACTCCCTACCCTCCCCTCAGGTCCAGTGGCAACCACCAGGCTTCACTCCTTGAAGAAAATGATTTATAGTGACTTGCAAAAACACTGAGGGCTGACATACAGGTCTCTCTTACTCTATTCGGCACTGCACAATGGAATATTAATCAGCTATAAGAAGGAATGCTGTATTGACACATGCAGCAAACATAGATGAATCTTGAAAACCTTACATGAAAATTTGATATTATTTATGAATTCCAAGAAAAGATATTGATTATGTTTGCAAAGTGGTCTGTTCCTCAGAATATGATTACACTTTTTTTAGATTTGGCTGAGATATCTGATTACGTTAGGTTAAGATTAGAGCTTTGATTCAACCACATCATTAGAATGCAACTCAGTGTTGATACCCAGCCCCCTCAGTGAACTGATAACATAGATTATCACATGACTGTATACACACAGAAAAGAAGAACACAGAAGAAGAAAGACCACTCCATAACATGGCAAATGCCCAGGAAAGTGAGATGAGCCTGATAGTTGATCTTTGACCTTGTGAAGAGAACAGAGCAGCTGAGCCTGGAAAGAAATGAACCCTGGGAAGACAGATGAGCCTTATGCAGGCCTACAGATGAGATCAAATGAAGGTGGGGTAAAAGAGCCTTAGGAGGATAAAGGAATTGTGAGCCCTCACAGATGTTACATGCCAGCTTGCTTCAAAATATAGAAAATGCCTTTGGGTAAGAAAGTTCCTCTTCTAATATCTTGAGTAGAACTCTTTAGGGCCTTGTGACTGTAATCTTCTACTCCAAATAAATACCCTTTATTTAAGATGACAGATTTCTTGCACTTTGCATCAGCACCCCTTCTGGCTGGCTAACACAAAATTTGGTACCAAAAATGGGGTAGTCCTTTTACAAATACCAAAATGCTGTAATGGTTTTATAAATGGGTAAGGAGTTTTGTGTTTTTTGTTTTATTTTATCTTGTTTTGTTTTTTGAGAAATTGTGAGATGCTTGATGGAAAAGACATAGCTTGCTTTGAAGAGACAGTTGATAGTAATATGGAGCCTAAAGTTATTTTTGATAAGGACTTAGAAGGAAATATTTTTGAGATTCTTGTTAGAAAAAACCTAGGGTGCTTTGAAGAGACTATTGGTAGGAATCTGGAAACTAAAAAGTATATTTATACTTTTTTATGGTCATAGAAGTAAATGATGAAACTATTATTGGAAACTAGAGGAAAGGTGACCCATGTTTTAAAGTCACTGAGAACTTAGCAAGATTAACTCCTGATGTTTTATGGAAGGCAGGATTTGATAATGGCAAGTCTGGGCATTTAGATGAAAACAATTCCAAATTAAACTCTGAGTATGTGGCTTGGCTTCTGCTTGCAGCACATAGTAAAATGCTATACAAGTGATAAGTTAAGAACTATAATGTTGGGTACAACAAAATGAGAAACACATTCTGGAAATTCCAAGGCTCTAGAAAATAAGCCCCCAGATGATAGTACCCCATTTGTGGAATTAAACTTGGAACTTGTAAGTCATGTTTGAAAATGCAGTTATCCAGGAAAGGCTTCTGGAAAATGTTACTGTCTGATGACTTAGTCCACTGCTTCCTGAATGCTAAAGCATTTTGAGATTTTGTGAGAATTGTATGAACAAAATCATTGTCAGCCAGAACTAAAAGGGACATGCAAGGGAGAGTTGGAAAGGAAAATGAATTTAAGAGGAAAACCATGGGAGCTGAGATCTGGAATAAAGACACCTCCTTGGGCTAAGAGAGGAACCACACTCCTGTGTACAGAGAAAGTGAATTTGCCCTGGCATTTGAAGAAGGTGGATATTCCAACCCACTATTCAGGGAGAGTTTTGCCACCCCTGGTGACAGAGTTGGTGGAGCACTTTCCCCAAGTGTTGGGGAAGTCACCACAACATGCCAATGGTCTGAGAGGGTTGTGGTTGTCCTCCATATAATAGGGAAGGCTAGGTCAACAACTAAATGCTCTGAAAGAGTTGGACCTGTAAGCCAGAGATCAGGGAGAATGTTGCTGTCACCTCATTGTACTAAGGGGGATGAAACTGTGTTTCAGAGATCAGGGAAGGGGTGGTCATCACCCAAATGTTCTTGGATAGTGAGATTAGGAGTTAGGTTGCCACCCAGATACTTGATGAGTTTGGAACCCATTAAATGGCCATTGGACAACTTGTAGAAAGGGTGGGTCCCCAGAAGTTTACAAGGGAACTGAAAGGGAATCGAGATTGTTGAGCTGAAGTTCAGTCTGAACAGATCTTATGATAAGGAGGAAGTGGGTGGTTTGTCAGTAGATGGTGTAATTATGATTTAGGGATATGAGTGCAGTAAACAGTGCTGCAGTGTGACAGTAAGCACTTTTGTGGAGGTGGGTTGACCTATCTATGGAACTGAGGGGAGGGCTGGAGGAAGGAACAGGTGAATTCTGGGGAGGTGGAGATCTGTAGTAGAAAATACAATTATGAGAATTTTCTTTTGGCATATATGACAGAGGAGGGTCACTGGTGCAGTGTGTCATTGGTGGGGTATGTATTGGAAGGAGTGCATATGGGACAAGCTCCTCTGGAATATGAATGTGTTCTTCTTGTCATAGGGTGCTATCCCAGTGGGTGGAGAAACATACAATAAACAACAAAATATTAAACTTCCATCCTGGTTTGTCCTTCTAATTTCTCAAAGACAGTGGCAAGAATATCTTGAGTACATAGGTAGTGTTTAATAAAAGAAAACAGAACAATATATGAAGCTGTCATTGTTAATGCATGTAACTGTGAAACTTACTCTTGTAAAATTGAAACTTAGCCTAATAATAACTGTTGCCTAAGAGCTAACTCCAGAAATCCTCCGCGTTACTAAATGTGGCCTCTCTCTAAGCAAAACACAGCAAATAAATGCACTAGATTCTCTTGGCATGGGGCATGACTTCCAGGGATAAGCCTACCTGACACCAAGGGGTTAATACCACATTCCAGCCAACAATGCATTTGGAAAAAGATGTTGCCAAAAAGGGGTGGGTGGACATCAAATATCAAAGCGTTTTTACAATTAAATGATTTCAAAATAGTTCTGGAAGTCATTCCAGAGGAACATGTATGCATGTCTCAGGCAGATCTCACTAACTTTCACTGTGAGCAAATAAGAGTGCTCCTGAAGGCTCACAATCCCATGAAATCAGCAGCCTTTCAGTGGGTCTTACCTTGAAATATGGCAACCTATTTTCCCAATGTAATACAGTTAGAGTCATTTATAATTTCCCTACACATGGTTCTTATACCTCTTTAATTTGAGCCTAAAATTAACAACTATGCCTATTAAATGTATGTCTCACCAACTTAAATCTTGCATTTGTTCATATGCCAGTTGAGCCCTGAATCTCAGAAGAGTTCTGGCCAACTCCTACTCTCCAGTTCATTGGACTCACCCAGGACAACTAACAAAATGATGATATGAAAGCAAATACCCATCCAAAAAAAAAAGAAATCTCAATGAGTATCTACAGCTGAAAACAAAACAGTTTCTTCCATCTATCCCATAAGATCTAAATCCCTTCTCAATCTGAAGCAAAGCACACATCACCATCCCAAAATCCTCAAGTGTGAGGAAAGAACAAATATAAGCGGGGAATGCAATCATGGCTAAAGTAAATTATTAATATTTTAGTAATGGAAGGACATGTAACTGTTATAAAGATAGTGGTATCAGAGGTTCTGAAGGTAGTGGGAAAGAATAATAGGTGGAACATATGGCATTTTGGGAACATTGGAATTTAGTGTAAATCATAATGTAAACTATAAACCTTGGTTAGTAGCAATGCCTCTATATTTATTCATCAATTGTCACAAATGTATCACACAACTGTACAATTTTATTTTTTATTTTTTATTTTTTTTTCCTCTCTCTCTC
>JAQZBX010014221.1:0-38879 GCA_029593785.1 Cabassous unicinctus
TATGCCACAATTCCAATGGTTAGAGAATACTTCTAATTTATCAAATAGTAAGGAGTACACAATGCGACAGTTTGAAGTTCTTTTATGAATCCCAAAATGAAAAAGATTTTGCTCTTGAACTAATCCATTCCTTTGGGTATGAGAAACTTTCAATTGGACTACATTAGTGAGGCATGATTGAGGGCCCATGGAGCAGCTAAAAGCTAAGGAGATGACCTCCGCCATATGCCTGATTGCCACGTGGCAGGATGCCAGGATCACCAGGAGCTGACTCTGGTGAGAAGGCATTTCTGATGGTGCCATAGCTTTGGAACTGTGAAATCTGACCCCAAATAAATCCCCTTTTAAAAAGCCTACACAGTTACGGTAATTTGCATTGGTAGCCCATTGGCAAAGTAAGACACCCAAATTTCCAAGTTTGTTAAATAATTTACAAAATATGTATTAATGAGCTAAAGAATCCATAAACAATAAGACTTTGTAAACCAATTACTATCAAATAAACTTACAGGCTGTACCTCAACCAGAATAAGTATGAGGTATTAAAAATAAATGTGTTTTCTGAGTTAATAACATTATTATTAATATAATCTAACCTGCAAACACATTTCCACTATTGCCTTGGAAAAACAAAACAAAAGAACTAATTAGTGTTATAAATCTGTAAAACTAATGATAATTTTTTCTGATTTTATCATTATTTAAAGTATTTTTAATATCCTAATATGCATGGGTTTTTAAGTTATTGTTCAATTGTTTTTTAATTTAATTGAATAATCATAGAATATTGTCTCTGTTTAAGTGCTAAATGGATTGATAAGTATACAACTTTTGGAAATGTTTCATTTATGATTTAAAAATAGAATATATTTACTAATCAGTGTTGGGCACTCTTATCATATCTTTGACATTTTCTATATTTTCGTTATTCTATGCTATATTCTAAATAATTTTTTCAAATACAAATTTCAATTCATTTTTGCCTCATTATTTTTTAGTAAACTGTCCTCTGAATTAATAATTTATTTTATATATATTTCTAGTTGATTCTCTATGTAAAATACAATGTTTTGCAATGTTAAAATAATAAAGGTCAAATTTATCTTCCCACTTTTAACAATTAGAAAACTAGTAAAAATATGTGAAACAATGGTTTTCAGACATTAGTCAAGAGGCAGTACAGGACAGTGACATGGGAGAGGTGGAAAACAAATGAATTGAGCATGAGTGTCTTATTTCACCAACTGGAATGAGTTTCCAGACCACAGCACAGTATGGTGGAAATCAAGTCTTAGAGCATTGGTAAACTGAAAAGGCAATTTGGAGTCCAGGGGAGCTAAAGTTGCTACATTTGCCAAACAGAAAACCAGAAAGGGAAGAATTGCACAAAGAACTCTGAAAATCTTTATAGTGGAATGGTAGGATGTTTTGCTGGTAACGTCTACACGTGAGGAACTCTCCAGCTCAGTTGGGACAGGGTGGGCACCGAAAAGGTAAAGATAGAACAATCTCTGAAGCACACACAGGATTGGGATCAGTCTATATTCATACCAGACAGAGTGGAAAAACCTTTAATAGGATTTGCAATAGAGTCAGCTGAAATATGTAATCTCACTGGTGGGATTATATTAGTCCTAGATTGAAAGCTGTTCTTAACATGCACAAAAAAGTGAGTATGCGGGCAGAAAAAAACACATATCCTGGAGAAAAAAACAATCAATGAAAACATACCCAGAACACACAGATGAAAGAATTATTTGGCAAAAATATTAAAAAAGAAATATTATAATTCACCATATACACACGAGAAGGTAGAGAAAAGAATGGGCATGTCAGCAAGATGTATTAAGTTATAAACAATGACCTATATAAAACTTTCAGAAAGGAAAATAATTTGAAATAAAAAATTACATAGGATGTGATTAACAGCAGAATAGAAACTGTAGAACAAATGATTAGTGAACTTAAAGGCAACAATTGCAATTTTCCAAAAAGGAAGCAAAGATGAAATAATGATCACCAATTTTTAAATTGCTAAAAATCTGTGACATTTTTTAAGTATCCCCCAAAATACAGAAATAATGATGAAATACACAGTAGATTTTTGGTCAGAAATAATGCAAACAAGAAGATATTAGAAAACCATCTGAAATTGCTAAAAGAAAAAAAAGAAAAATATCAAAGCAGGATTCTCCATCTTGTAAAAAGAAGTAAAATGATAATAGATCTAGAATAAAGAATAAAGTACACCAGAAATGGTAAATATATGGATAATTATAAAGTTCTTGTTTCTTATTATTTTAAACCTCTTTAAAAGAAAATTAACTATATATTACAGGGCTGTAGCATATGTAGAAGCTAATTATATGGCAACATAACCACAAAAGCCAGATGGGAAGAAATTGGGTAAATTCTTGAAAAGTCTTTACACTATTCTGAGGTGTTAAGAGTTATTTAAAGGTAATTATGTAAGTTAAAGATGTACACTGTAATACACTAAAAAATAGGTTTAGTTAATAAGCCAATAATAGAAAAAAATGAAACAAACACAATAAATCTAAAAGAAGTCAAAAGAAAAATGTAATAAAGAAATGATTGGACCATTATTAAATCACTAGTAAGATGGCAAATTAATACCCAAATATTTAGGTAACTACATTAAATTTCAATTAAATAAAAAGAGCTTGTCAAAGTGGATAAAACAGAATAAATGATACGCTGTCTGTAAGAAATCAATTTTAAATATAAGGATATAAAGATATATCATGCTGACAAAAATCAATAGATTCTGAAATGACTGTATTGCTATCAAAGTAGATTTCAAAGCAAGGAATTTTATCAGGGATACATAGGATCATTTCATAATGATAAGTAGGTTGATTTAGCAACATGACCTAATGATCCTAAATATTTAAGCATCTAATTAATAGTGCTTCAAAATATATGGCACAAAGCCTGACAGACCTACAAGCAGAAGTAGATAAATTACAAATTAGAGTTGGATATTTTAGTAACTGATAGAACAATTAAATCTTTAAAGATATAGAAACCTTGAGCAACAATATCAACTTCTTTTACCTAGCAAACATATGTAAAAAAGTCTACCAAATAACAGAATAATATATTGGATTTTAAGGTAACACAGAACGTTTTTGTTCAGAGTGACCAAATTCTGGGCCATAAAACACATCTGAATAACTTTAAAAAGAATGAAATCAAACAAAATACATTACCTAATCAAAATGGAAATAAATTAAAAGCAATAACAGGAAGAGCAGAAAGGCACGTAGAAAATGTCCATATATTCTGAAATTAAACAAAACACTTTTTTAAACATGCAGATTCAAAGAAGATATCACCAGACACTTAGAAAATTATTAATTAATGAATATAAAAAATATAAAAATTTGTGTAATGACTCATTAGAATACTTATTGTGAAATTTATGGCAAAAATGCTTATATTAGGAAGGAATAAAGAAATAAAATCAGTGAACAATAATTATACTTACAAAATTAGAAAAAGAAGCACAAACATAATCCAATACAAGAAGGATATAAGTAAAAAGCAGAAATTAGTTAAATTGAAAACAGTAAAATAATACAGAAAATCAATGAAACTAAAGCTGTGTTTTGATATGATCAGTAAAACTGTTTAACTTCTAGCCAGACCTATCAGGAAAAATGAAGAGGAAATATAAATTCTTAATATCAGAAAGAAAGAAGAGACATCACCACAGATATTACACAAATTGAAAGGATAATGGGAAATATTATGGACAATTATTTGTAAAATATTGTGCAACTTAGATGATTTTTTAAAATGTCCACAGAAATTACCAAGCTAATAAAAAAGAAAAAATATAATACAAATAGCCAATAGGCCTAATTTCAGCTCTTTGACCGTTAGCAATTAACCCAATCCCTCTATGCCTCAGGTTCTCATCTGTAAAACTGGAATACTAATAGCACCTAAATTAGGGGATTGTGTGGAGGTTAAAAAAATTAATAAATGGAAAACCTTAAAACTGTGTTTGTCGCATAATATATGCTGTCTATGTGTGTGTGAGTGTTTGTTAGCAATAATAATTACTATTATTATCATTATCATATTAGTATTAATTTCCTGATTTCTAACATATTAAAAAATTTAGCTCTTAGAATTTTTCATTACTTTTTCTGAATTAAGCCATACATGTGTAACATGTTTAACACAAAATTTTTTTTTTCCAGAAACAAAAGTCCAATAATTTGACAAGATTTTTCAAATAATTGGAGTCATGTATAAAGATTAAAGAGATTACCAACTGAATCATAGTGCTGAATTGTGAATTTATTAAAGTGTGGTCCAATAATTCCTAAATTTTTATATTCTTAAGAACTCTCTTTAATATGGAAATAATTCAACAAACCTCACTTGATGTTGCATATATATTCCTAGTATCAGTTGACTAATAAAATACACAATGATAGAAAATTTCTCTGAATTTGGTAACTTTAAAAGCAAATTCATTTTATTATCATAATATAGTTTAGATACATTTGAAAAATAGCGATGAATATGCATTTATTTATGCATTTCTGTGTAAGATGTAAAATTCACCCTAATCAAATGGCTCCTTTTCCACAGGGTTTGATAAACTTCAGCACCTTCTAATCTGTATAACATTTTTTTTTAATTCAAATTTATTGCATTAAAATGTCCACAAACAATCCTCTTATTTCCTCCTAAGTCAATGTGAAAGTGAATTATTTTGGGTATATGAAGAAATGAAGAATAAAATTATATCAGATACAGATCTTGACTAATAATTACATTCCTAAATGCTTTATTCCTTTACAAAATATAAGATGATGGTAAAAGGAAGTTCATTGATGAATGTGTTTAATGGTTAACTATGCTGAATTAAATAGTATTTAAAAATCAGTGGGCCATTCTTCATTAAATTATAGCCTTAGCAATCAGGATATACTATTGTTTTATTTAAATGATTCTTAAACTCTAAACATATAGTCTGTAAGTCAATATTTAAAGAGTTTTGTGTGTCATTAATTTTGGTTCATGAAAGGCCAAATAAACTGAAATTTTTAAAAAATAATAATTTTATATATAATTCCCAGCTTTTGCTTTCATTTTGTTGTAGTAATATCCATTTTCCACTAGAATTTCCTTTTTAAGCATGACTCACCTTTTAAACAAAAAGGGAAATTGTTGTGGCTTGTTCACCCTTATGTTTTAATATGTCAAAGGGTAACATTGACACAGTTAATAGATCCTTCTCTCTCTATTAAATACTGAATTTATTTTACCTTAGATTCAGAGAAAAATGCTTATATATTTCAGTCAAAAAGACTGAATATATTAGTCCTTTCTATATGTGTTAAATCCATAATGTAATTTGTATATGCAGATTTATGACTTCCTTTTAAAATTGCTCCTATGAAATACACATGTTTAAAAATCTGCAAAATGTTAACCTCCTACTGTTGTGAATATATATTTTAAGTGGTTCGAGGTTTTGTCTGTAGAGAAATAAAAGTTTTGCACTGAAATAGAAATATAGCTAACGAGTTCATAAATACAGCGTCTCTTTTATAGAGGATATTATGAGATTTACCTAAATAAGCATTGTATGTTAGTGCCAATGATAAATAGTAACTTACAAGGAATAGATGTAGTTGCTCATAAGTAAGTAAAGTAGTTTTGTTTGTTTTTTTTGGTGGATTTTTTGCTCTAAACATTTAGTGGTAGCTATCATATTACTTATATGACTTTTAAGAAAACATTGACCTCTTTTTTAATGCTTTACTGAATGGATAGGGATTTATATTCTAGAGTGATATGCACTATCCTCTTTGAATATGTGGACATATTGTGGACAATAATATCATTTAAATGTGCAAATATTTTAAAAAGCTACTTTTATCTTTTCCCTACTGTTCAAAATGAATGCAAGATAAACACAATAGCATTTTTCAATCTAATAACTTCAAAGTACATGTTGTTAAAGATGAATAGATGTTTAGAGTTAATGATCTAAATCATATATGCCTTCAAATTCAATGCAACAGCTTAACCCAAGATATATAATCCCATATGGTTGACATTTTATTTTTGCTTTTTCAAATGTCACATCTTCAAAAAGCCATCAAGATATGCAACATTAAAATAAATGACAGTAAAATCCATTTTCTAATTCTTAACAAAATATGATATTTGTATCCCATGATTTGTTCATTCACATACTAACCAATGGAAATAAGATGTTGCATTTATTATTACCATTTCAGTTTTACCGGTTTCATATTCTCCCTGCTTTAGAAAGTGTGTAATTTTCATGTTTTAGTATAACCTACTTACTTAAAAGACAAAATCAAATAGACAGAGGTGTTCTTTTAATTGTTTTAAGAAACTATAGTATACCGATATATATTATTGAATTAAAGAAATATATAAACAATGCTAAATGTATAGCAATGTACATATTTACTCTAGGATATAAGAGGCTTTTTAATTATATAGTGAAATGTAAGAAACTAAAATCCCTTTTTCTTCCATGGATCAGTGAATTAATTTGGAGGGCTACTATGAAATCATTGCATGCCATTAGTTTCACATACTAAGCTCATTTAATAGGAAAACAATTTAAGAAATTCCATCACATGAACGTCTTTTATTTAATCTGTGAAATTGTTACCCATTAATTAGCACACATTAGGGGGTAAGGAAAAAATTCCAGTTTAAAAATCTGAGCTGTACCCAACAAAATGTTACTAGCAAATTTTTGAGGGGAGAAATGAAAATGTTTATATATACATGTATACATGTATCTATATGTTTATATAGGATTGTGTATAAGTATATATGTGTATATACACACACAAAAACACACTCATACAGAGCTGACTAGTATGGCCAAACAAGATCAAAGTTAAGGGAAAAATGTGAATAAATGGGTAAAATTTCTTAATATAGCTCTATATTATTTGAAAGTTTGTTGTTACCATATCAAGTAACAATTTAAGTATTAATATTCTTTTAAAATACGTTTGTTGTTCAAACTAGTGTCATAATTAGTGACAAGAAAGGTGTATTGGTCTTCTACTCTCAAGGACTGGGCTGGGAGTCAAATAAATAGAGAATAGGTGCCACAAGGAGTAAAAGATAGATGAACATGAACATTGTTTTCTCTTTTTTGGAGCAGTTAAAATATCATAGAAATATCCTGTTTCTTGTAGTCTTGAAAAACATTCATAAACTCTCATGGACTCAAAGCTTTTTTGAGGTTTTATTAAGTTACAGTTTAATTTCTTCTTGGTAATTAGTTTATTCACACTGAACACACTGCTGAGTATTTATATTTTTCTAGAAAATTGCCCATTACATCAAAGGTTTAAAGTGAATAAGTATAAAATTTGGCCTAATATTTTATTTTCTATTTGTAATTTCAATCCTATTTGTGATAGCAATCCTTCACTTTCCCATTATCACCAATTGGCATATGCTATATTTTGCTGTTTAAAATTATCAAGATTCCCTCTTTTATTGGTATTTTTGAAGAACTATATTTGGGGCTTATTGATCAAGCCTAGTGATTTTATACTATTTCTATTTGATCAAATTATTATTATTATTAATACACTAAGTAACACTTCAATTTTTACATATAACAATTATACTGTACTCATTTGTAAAATATTGCATTTAATTATCATCATCTTAAAGGAATGAATTGTAAAAATAACATTTCATATTCCCACATTTCATATTCCCCAATTTTTTTTGTTTTGTTTTGTTTTGTTTTGTTTATGCTGCTGGTAGTGGAGGGTTTAGTATATCATTGTCAATTTTGTTTCATTTCTTTGAAATCAGCAAAGGTGAACTAAAGAGATATTTTTGGAATGCATTGAATTATTTTTCTGTTGCCTAAAATTTAGTCAATTTCAAAATGTGTATATTCTGCTTGAGGGCAGTATATTTGTGTGTGTGTTACTACATGTTTTTCTCCATATGTTCAATTTTGTATGTATTTCTTATTCACATTGTCTGTAGTCCTGATTTGTGTCCAATGCAGCTTTCTATAAGAGAAATAGTTGACATTTTTAAAATTTTATTATCATTATTTTTTTATCAATTTCATTTTTATATCTAACATATTTTGCTTTATATAGTGAAGGTTATCCTATCCAATCCATAGATTTTCCCCATTTATATCATTTGTAAGTATTGTAATTTTTCCCAGGGTTAAATATGAATATTTTTCTTATATAATAATTTTGCTTACATTTGCTTTTGAATGTATACTGGTTGCTTAGCTCAATTTTTCAACTCTCAGTTTAATTACAATACTTAAGCTTAATCAACATAGCTAAAATTGAGCATATAATTTCTGCTTCCCTTTTCATCTATTATTTACTTCTTAAACTTACTAGTAAAACACCAGCTTTTTTCTTTAATTGTTTTTAATCCACTTTAGTCAGATAATTTTGTAAAACTGAATAAAATGAATTACTAGAAAAAATTAAATAAAAAAGTCATGTAAAATAAAAAGCTCAGACTTGCAGTAAGCTCCAACTAGTAAAGAACTTGAAAGTCATCACTCCTGTCCTTACATCCAAAAAAAGTGCTGAACAAATTGTAAATTCCAATTATCTTGGACACATCAGAGAATTGAGGTCACAGGGCACACTGCCAGCTGGAAATCTCCAGTGATAGGTGAATCAAGAGAGCTAGAGTTGATGTTAGTTTACCTGAAGCAGAAACCATGAAAGCCATAACCTGCAGGGATGATATAAATAATAATTTTGATAAAATGCTGGACGTTATGTGTGAACTAGCATGAGAGCAAAGAATTCCTGAGAGTCAGTCTTAGAGGGGACCCCAAATTTCATGGATTTTACCTCCAGGAACCCCACTAGTTTTTCACAATGAAGACCAAGATAGGCCCTTTCTGATTCTGGCAGACAGAGGGGAAGAGTAACTATTTTGAAAAATGTCCAGAGCATTCTCCATTACAAAGATCTGCTCCCCATGTGAAAGGGCTCTACCAGAACTTTCCATCAGCTGAGGAAAGGCATTTGCTAAACCAATCCACTATAGACTTCCTGTCTCACCTAAGGGAGGAAAATAGCTAAGAATTGAATTACAGCCTTCAGACAGAGGCCCACAAAAGGATTAAGAATTAATCATAAGATTATAGCTGGCTTGTTTTCCCCCACACCACACCAAAGAAACTTCAGAATAACAGTGATTTACAACTGAAAGAGATTCAAGACTCAGGTTTTACCCAAACAGTTCTTAGGAAATCTCAAATACAACAAGAGAGACACAAACTAGGACACAAGAGCAGGAGTTCTTAACCTTTTTTGTTCCACGGACCCCTTTGCCAGGCAGGTGAAAACCACGGACCCCTTACTAAGTCCACATTATACTGTGTATTATTTAATAAACATCTAACACCCACCCAACATGTCCCCACAAGAATAATGGTGTGTTGTTTTTTAAAAAAATTCAATTCAAGCTCAAGCAGCCCTGGTTAAGAACCCCTGCACTAGAGGAATTTGAAGCCTCTGGTACCTACAGCTACAGCAAATAGTAAATAATATAGCACAACTCCTAGAGAGATTAACACCTTGCATTTAAGGCCTGTTTGCCTCAGTTCCTCTTACCTGCCACATCATATGCAGCTTTCTATAAAATGTTGCAAGGCATGCTAAAAGGCAAGGAAAAAAAAAAAAACAGAGTCTGAGGAGATAAAGCAAGAATCAGAATTAGGCTCATATATGACAAAGATTTTGAAATTATAGAATTTGAAATAACTATGATTAATTTGTTAAGGTGCTAATGGAAAAAGTAGACAGACTATCCAATAACAGATGGTAATGTAAGCAGAGAAAAGGAAACTGAAAGAAAGAATCAAAAGGAAATTATAGAAATAAAAAATATTATAACAGAAATTTTAGAATGTCTTTTATGGGTGCATCAGAAGACTGGACATGGCCAGTGAAAAAATCAGTGAGCTTAAAGACAGGTCAATAGAAACTTATCCAACTGAAATGCAAAGAGCAAAAAAGCATGCAAAAGAGAGAGTGCAAACATTCATTAACTGTGGGAAATTTTCAAAAGGTATAACATATACACAACTGGGATTCTGGAAGAAAAAAAAAGTGAAAATAAGCAGAAGAAATATTTTAAGTAATAACAGTCAAGGATTTTGGAAACCTAATAATAGATGTAATATGAATTAACAATAGATTAAGTAAACAAAGAGAACATGAAGCATGATAAATAGCAAAAATCTGCATATAAGCATATCTAATTCAAACTGCGGAAAACCAGAGACAAAGAGAAAATCTTGAAAGAAGCCAGATTTAAAAACAAAGACCTTAACTACAGAGGAACATGGATAAGAATTACAGTGGACTTATCAGAAATGAAGCAAGAAGTGAGTTGATCAAAATATTTAAAGTGCTGAAAGGAAAAGAAAATTACCATGGACCTAGAATTCTACATCCAAAGAAATTATTCTTAAAAAGTGAAGGGTAAGTAAAAACTTTCTCAGTCAAACAACAAACTATGGAATTCATCACCAGCAGACATGCCATGTAAGAAATATTAAAATTTAGTTTTGCAGAGAGAAGGAAAAAATGATAAAGGTCAGAAACACGGATCTACATATACAAAGGAAATGCATTGGAAAAGAAATAAATGAAATTAAAATCTTTTGTTTTATGTTTCTTAACTGATAAAAAATATAACTGTTTCTGCAAAGTAATAATAGTAACAAAGTATTAGGGGCTAAGAACATATCAATAAGTAAAATGAATAAAGAAATTCCATATGACACAAGATAGAGGAACTGGGGATATTATGTTATAAGATCCCTGCACCTCACCTAAAGCAGGATAGTGTTATTTGAAGTTGCATTTAAATTTAAATTAATGTGTGTTTTATTATAAGTTAACGTGCATTGTATTTATTGTATGTTTTTATTTTTTTATTTTTTGGTTATCTTTTGGCAGTGGGATTCTGGATGGAGCTTTTTATTTTCTTCCTTATACTTTTTTTAAAACTTTATTTTGTACATTTAATAGTTGAAAATATAAACAATTAAAAACTAAAAAGAAAATACAGTTGAACAAATACGTACATTTCTCAATTAAATGTACTGGATACATATAATTTTTTTTTAATCATACAATATGTTACACAATATATTTGATTCATAGTAATGCAATCATAAAGTATTTGTTCTTTAGTATCTGGCTTGCTTTGTTCAACATAATGTCCTCCAGGTTCATCCATGTTGTCATATGCTTCATGACATCATTTCTTCTTACAGCTGCATAATATTCCATTGTGTGAATAGACCACAGTTTGTTTATCCATTCATCTGTTGATGGGCACCTGGGATGTTTCCAACTTTTGGCAATCATGAATAATGTCGCTATGAACATCTGTATGCAGCTGTCTGTTCGTGTCACTGCTTTCAGTTCTTCTGGGTATATACCCAGTAGTGGTATTGTAGGGTCACATGGCAAGTCTATATTCAATTTCTTTAGGAACTGCCAAACAGTCCTCCACAGTGGGTATACCATTCTGCATTCCCAACGAAAGTGAATAAGTGTTCCTCTCTCTCCACATCCTCTCCAATACTTGTAGTTCTCTGTCTTTTTAATAGTGGCCATTCTCATAGGTGTGAAATGATATCTCATTGTAGTTTTCACTTGCATTTCCCTAATCATTAGTGATCTTGAGCATTTCTTCATGTGTTTTTTGTTGGTTTTTTCTTTTTTTTTGCCATTTGTATTTCTTCTTGGGACAAATGTCTGTTCAAATATTTTGCCTATTTTTTAATTGGGTCGTTTGTCTTTTTACTGTTGAGTTATAACATCTCTTTATATATCCTGGATATTAAACCCTTATCAGATATGTGATTTCCAAATATTTTTCCCATTGAGTTGGCTGCCTTTTCACCCTTTTGACAAAGTCCTATGAGGTGCAAAAGTGTTTAATTTTGAGGAGAACCCATTGATCTATTTTTTTCTCTTGTTGCACGTGCTTTGGGTGTAAGGTCCAAGAAACCACCACCTACTAATAGGTCTTGAAGATGTTTCTCTACATTTTCTTCTAGTATTTTTATGGTCCTGGCTTTTATATTTAGGTCTTTGATCCATTTTGAGTTGACTCTTGTATAGAGAGTGAAATAGGAGTCCTTTTTATTTCTTTTGGTTATAGATATCCAGTTGTCCAAACACCATTTGTTGAAGAGACTGTTTTTGTCCTGTTAACATTAACTTGGTAGGTTTGTAAAAAACCGATTGACTGTATAGGTGATGGTTATTTCTAGTTCTCAATTCTGTTCCATTGATTGATATGTCTATCTTTATGCCAATACCATGCTGTTTTGACTTTAACCTCTAAGATCGGGAACAAGACAAGGATATCCACTGTCACCATTGTTATTCAATATTGTACCAGAAGTTCTAGTAGACAAGAAAAAAAGTTAAAGGTATCCAAATAGGAAAAGAGGAAGTAAAACTCTCACTGTTTGCACAACATGATTTTATATTTAGAGAATCCTGAAGTATACACAACAAAGCTACATGAGCTAACAAATGAGTTCAGTAGAGTTGCAGGATATAAGATCAACACACAAAAATCAGTAATGTTTTCGTACACTAGTACTGTACAATCTGAGGAGGAAATCAGGGGAAAATTTCCCTTTTCAACGCAACACAAAGACTCAAATACCTAGGAATTAATTAAACCAAAGAAGTACAGGACCTATATGTAGAAAACTACAAAACAATGCTAAAAGAAAATTTAAAAGACCTAAACAAATGGAAAGACATTCTGTGTTCATGGATTTGAAGAATAAATATCATGAAGATGTCAATGTAACCCAAACTGATTTATAGATTCAATGCAATACCAATCAAAATCCCAACAGCTAACTTTACAGAGTTAGAGAGGACAATTGCCAAATTTATCTGGAGGTGTAAGTGCACCCAAATAGCCAAAGGCATTCTAAAAAAGAAAAGCAATGTGAAGCAACATGGGAGGAATTTCACTGCCTGACCTTGAAACATATTATAAAGCTACAGTGTATTTATTATAAATATATTTCTAACACTTTTTATTGTGCTCATTAGATCTGTTCCTGTTTTTATTACTTTGCATGTACTAACTAATATAATTCTCTCAAAACCCCTACATTGGTAAATATTACCATTATCCCAGGCTTAATAGAGGAAAACTGGCACAAGAGAGTTAAACAGCTTCTGCAAGAACACATATCTAAGCGGAAGAGCCAGGATTGAAGTCATTATCTTAAATAATATCTTATACTGAAACTCAAATCTAACAAAAAGAGAAATATCCACCTGAGAAAACAATCAGTATTTTGATCAAAAACATCCAATATTGAAAAATAATTTTTACAGTAGCAAGATTTTAATTCTCTAATTCAAAACTCCAGGAACAACCAAACCAATAAAGACCATGAGAGAACATTATAAACTAACTTGAAAGGTGTACATTTAAAATATTAAGATAAAGGTCATCAATGGCACAATTAAAATTTTTTACATGCTTACATATTTTCTGATTATTAATTACTGAAAATGCTATATGAAAATTTCCCATTAATAATATCAAAAATTTTGCTGAGTTTAATTGATGCATAATTCACATGCAGTAAAATTAGCTGTTTTTAATATCAAGTTCAATGACATTTGCAAATATATATAGTCATACAATGATTGCTTCATTCTAACTACATAAAATTTCATCATCTGAAAAAGTGTCATTGTGCTCTTTGCAGCAAATCCTTTTACTCTCAGTCTCTGGCAATCATTTATCTGCTTTTTGCCATTGTAGGTTTTTCTTTTCAAACAATTCATATAGTCTTTTGTGGCTGGCATATTTCACTAAGAAATTCTTTAGTGATCCATCCATGCTGTTAATGAATAGAAATCCATTGTATGTGTATGCCACACTATTTTTTATCCATTCAGCAGTTGATAAATATATTGATCCATTTCTTTTTTAGTTATTATGAATAAAGATACAATAAACAGTATCAGTCAAGATTCATGTAGATATGATGCCATTACACTTGAGTAGATTCTTAAGAGTGAGAGTGTGAGATTTTAAGGTAAGTGTATGTTAACTTTATAAATTAATCATTTATAAACTTTTTAATAAAAATTTTAACATTTTAATAAAACATTAATAAAAAAATTTAAAACTGCTTAACTGTATCACAAAGTAGATCTATAATTTTGAATTCCCATTAATACTATAGCCGTTCCACTAGTTCTAAATCTTCCTCATCACTTGGTTTTGCCAGACATTTTAGTTTTTGCCATTCTCAAGGATACATGATGGTACCTCGTTGTCTTTTTAATTGACATTTTCCCTATGACTAATGATGGTGAACATCTTTTAATCTGCTAAGTTGCTTTCTGTATATGTTTGGTAAAGCTTTCGTTGAAACTAAATTTTTAAATAAGTTTTTTTCAATATTTCTGTTATTGATTTGTAAGACTGTGTTATCCAATCTGGATATAAACCTTATATTCAATATGTGTTTTGAAGAATGAGGCTGGCCTTTTCATTTTCTTAATGTAGTTTCTTAAAATTTTGATGAAGTCCAATTTATTATTTTCTTTATTTTTTATAATTTGTACTTTTTATGTCTTGTATAAGAAATCATTCTTTAACTTAAGAACACCAATATTTTTCCTATATTTTATTCTAGAAATTGTACTATACACTTTTAGTTTCTAACACATTTCAGATAAATTTTTGTTTATTTTGAGTGGTAAGGATCAATATTCTTTTTATTGTTATATGGATATTTAATTGCTCTGACTATATGTTGAGGGGACTATCCTTTCAACATTGAATTATATTGGCTTCCTTTTAAAAATCACCAGCTCATGTATGCATAAGATTATTTCTGAGCTCACATGTTGCATATCTACTACAAGTATTTATCAGGGAAGTAAACATGCCCTTAGAACCACCACAATTTCAGATTGCAAGGTGTGTTTTAATTTTATTAACTTTATCTTTTGGGGCAATAACTAATACTTTCTGAGCTCTCACTATGCTCCATAATAGGAGCTCTTAAATCAGCAATATACAAGACAAAACAAAGAAACAGACAGCCCAATAGAAAATTAAGTGAGGTCCAGAGAAGAACTCTAATTCTAACAAGCATATCTAAAATGATCTTCAAACTCATTAGTGATCAAGGAAATGAAACCTGAAGCAGTACTGAGTATCACTTTATAGCAATAAGAAAGACAAAATTAGAAATCTGTATAATGCTAATTTTTACCAAGGATATGAGTAAAGAGAAATCCTCTTGCACTGCTTTTGAGGGTAGATGGTACAATCATTTTGGAGAGCAGTCTGTTAATTATTAGTCAAATTAAATACATAACAACCATATGATCCAAAGTTCTGTTGCTTCATGTTTATCCAAAGAAATCTTATACATGAGGGCATTATAAAGATGTTTATTTCAGTATTATTTCTGATAATGAAAATTTGTCGGCGAATCGATGTCGATTGTGAATAGGAACAGGTAACACATAGTAGAAGAAAACCATGGAGGACCATGAACAATTAGAAGCAAAACACCAAATGTACACAAAGAAAAACCAATGCTACTAGAAAACATTCTATTGATTTATAAAGAACAGAGTGAAATATATAGCCAAGAATATTTGCATAAATTAAAAATAATATTAATAATATTAGATTCATTGCCTGTCATGAAAGAGAAGAATTGGAGTGAGAAATTAGGATAAAGGAGAGTAAATAACCAAGTAAATCAGAAGGGAGGCAGAAGTGATGGTAATGTTCCTTGACTAGGGAGTTTGATAACTACAACACACTACTTCTTAGTACCTATAAAGAAAGGAAAACAGATTAAATTGATGGTGGGATGGGATGTGGCAGGTATAATTTGGGTTCTTTTTAGAATGCTTCACATGACAGTCCAAAATGCATCTAGGGCCTCAAAAATTCAAACCTATACTTAAGTATTAAGTATTCAGCAAATGCAAGACAGTCTAGTGAGCTTTCACACCAACACAGAGTGAACAAGGAAAATGAATCAGGCGCAGTTACACATAGTCAACAAGGAAACTGAATCAGCTTCAGTACATGGTCATCCCTAGTCCTTTACACATCATACAATTAGTCTGCCACAAAGATTTCAAGAGCCCACAATTGCTAATTTCCTTTTAGTTGTCTGTTCTCTTCATTCTGATATTCTTAGACTTTGTATTATATATAATCTAGGGACAGTCATGCAATTCTTTTACAAGACATGCCAGTACTCAAGGGACAAAATACTGCACCAAAATTTGAGATGCAGCCAGTCCAAAGGAGTGAAAATTTATTCACGATATCTGCTTCACAGAGGGCTGCTTGTTGAATTGTAATAGCTTAGTCATTTTAGAAAAACTACTTGCAAATAATAAGAATTATAAATTCTACTGTGACTCAAAGTCCATTGTGGCAGAATTGTAAGGTCATGGGTGGCCCTGACCTCCAATTTTCAGGCAGGCCAAGTGTACATTAATTCAGTGTTTTCTAATATTCTGCTTATAGCAGGAATGAAAGTACATTGCTAGAATATTCCCAAGGCTTATATATTATGCAGGCAGCACAGAACAATGATTATAAATCTCCTTCTAGACATAGAAAAGCGACCCTACAAACTAGTCTTTATTTTGGGTAGCAGAGGGTTTGAGGAAATTATAGGAAATTTTCCTAAGTAACTTCCCAATGCCTTGATAAATTATGCCATCTATCACCAATAATGTGGACTAACTGAATGGAATTAATTATTTTGCCATCATGATCTGGTGCAAGGACCAAGGTCATTTTATTACATCAGCAGAACATTGACTAGCTGTGAATTATCCTTGATGAGACATCCCAATTCTTAAATCTTGAGCTGGTAGTCACTAGTGGCCTATTAACATTATAGATTATAAGACATTTCATACATTACTGTTATTCACTGCTTCTACATACTACATCTGAGAACTGTAATAATACACATGGTATAGGAAACTGACCTCTAAAGTATATAGAAGATCTGGGTGGCAGATTAAAAGAAATTACTTATTTGATTATTTAGATATGCCTCTAATTTTAGCATTTATAATCTTTATAATTAGATACCAAAAACACTGTTAATCTATGCCCACTGCTTTCTATTGCAAGTGCAAATGAACTTCAATTGATATAAATATTAGACAGAAATTAATGCCTGATTAATTTCCAAGTTATGCATTCAAAGTCACCTGGAGCCACCGTTTTCTTTTCTATGATCCAATTATAAGGCTTTAAGCATCCAAGCACCTGAAACATTGGAATGAATATTCTCCAAAGTGAATCTAGAGTTCACTAACCCAACCTAATATAACCTGAAATTTTTAAAAGTTCTGCTTTCTCTAACTCTGCAACAATATAAATGTGATAATATCAAATTATATCAGAAAAACTGGTGTCAGTACAGTGAATTTAGTCCCGATAGCAGGGTTCTTCACGTTTTTTGTTCCATGGACCCCTTTGCCAGTCAGGTAAAAACCATGGACCCCTTACTAAGGACACACTATACTGTATTATTTAATAAATATATCACACCCACACCAACATGTCCCCACAAGAATAACGTTTTTTTTAATTTCAATTTCAATCTCACAGACCCCTTGTTAAGAAATCCTTCCCTATAGTGTATATTTTACAAACCCAATAATTATATCTCTTTTCTAAGTAAAGGGATTGCTAGCAACTATAATTTTGTCTAGTTTTAGCAGATCTTTAGTACTTGCTTAATAATTAGATAATTAAGCTAGGATATCTAGTTTTCAGGATCATTGTAGTAAACATCCAATAGAGGCCTTCCAAGGTTGTTAATTGGAACAAAACTTTTTCTTTGTTGTTGCAAATATATTACTCTGTGTAATTTAGGACTCTAATTTAAGAAATTATTAGAAAATCCTTTTAAACAGAACTAATATTTACATGACTTGTAAGCCAGGGATATAGTATGTATTGTATATCCCTGGCTAACTTTTATATATATATATGTAAAATACCTTTTAAAGTTTATGTTACATTATATAAAATACCAATATCTATTTTAAGTAA
The DNA here is from genome assembly GCA_029593785.1 of Cabassous unicinctus. Lineage (NCBI taxonomy): Eukaryota > Metazoa > Chordata > Mammalia > Cingulata > Chlamyphoridae > Cabassous > Cabassous unicinctus. Next base: position 18,184 of record JAQZBX010014221.1, read on the forward strand.
ATTAAGCAATCCTGCATGCATGGATTATAATATATGCTTAGAAGGATTCATCACTATATAGCTAACTTCACTTTAAATGCCTAATTGTTAAGGGTAAGTATAAGGCAAGAACAAATATTATCAAAATCAATCAATCATCTATCTGCCTGTCTATCTATCTATCTATCTATCTATCTATCTATGTAAAATTCTCTGAAAGAGAGTAAGAGAAACAGAGAGAGAAACAGAAAGAAAATACATAAGTATAAAAATAAAATTATCAGGAACTATACTCTTACCATAAACTAATAAAAATTTAAAATATAAAATTAGTTAAAATTCTTACATGCATTAAAAAATTGAATATATAATGAGGAATTAAAGGGCTAAATTTTAAATTAAAATGAAAGCATAAACCCCCAAAGCCGCATTTCGTAATCTGAGAAAACATGTCAGTTGTTTCTGAGAGACTATCACGGGAAAAAATGAACATCACACAAAGTCCCAAACTGATTTATCTAAATTTCTGATCAAGGTGACTTGCTCATACTCTGCTGCCAGATGCAAAATTAAATCATTCTTGGAGGAAGTTACTGTGGCCCAGTATCTTCAAATTCATACTCAATGTCTAGGCTGCAATAAAGCAGTATAAGGGAGGTCAGGAAACAGGAGCAAATAGCCAAAAGCCAAAAGACATACAGAAAATAGAAACATAACCGTAAATCAACTAGATGTTGAAATTATAGACATTGTCTGTATAAGACTGTAATTAATATGCCCTCAAAAAAGAAGTCAAGATGGAAAGTTTTGCAAAATAACTTTTTATTAAAAAGGAAAAAATTCTAGATCTGAAAACTAAAATAAGTCAATATATGTGTGGAACAGTAGCTTAGACACAACAGCAGATAAAAGAATTGCTGTAAAAGTTGTTGGGTTAGTAGAAAGTATACAAACTAAGCTAAGAAAGGACAAAGGATACACACAGAAAATTACAGTTCTCTAGGTTAAAAGTTTAACCTGGGTACTGCTGGCTTAAAATCCAGGTGTCGGAAGGGCTGTGATCCTTTCAGGAGCTGTAGAGGAGAAAGCATTGTCTTACCTTTCCAAGCTTCCAGAGGCCACCCACTTTCCTTGGTTTGTGGCCTCTTCCCTCCAGCTTCAAAGCCAGCAAGTTTGTATCTCTCTGAACATTCTTCCTTGCACTGTTTAAGGACCTTTGTGATACATTGAGCCCACCTGGATAATCCAGGCTAGTCTAACTATTTTAAGATTATTAGCAACTCAATTCCATGCAAACTTAACTCTCTTTTGCCAAGTAACCTAGCATATTCACAGGTGCTGAGGATTAGGATGCGGACATTTGGGGGGAGCCACTATTCTGCCTACAATCACTCTAAACAATATCCCACAATATTTAAAGCCTTAATGCTATCCATTGTATGTGAGGATACTGCCCTGGCCATTAGGCAACAAGTACATTGTCTCATTTTTTCCCCAACATTTGACAGAGTATTTGTTTAAAATGGTGTAATGTGTAATATAGAGGAAGAACATTAACTTGCTTTACTTTTACCTTTCCTCACTAGACAAACTAACAGATATTTTTTCAAATCAAATATTGTATTTTTGAAAAGTCAAGTCTAAAGCAGTTATTATTTTTCACAAGTTGATGGTACTTTCCCCGTACATCTCCAGAACTCTCTCAAGAAATGGTACATACTTCATATGCTGCAATATTTTCTATACATCAGATCCAAATTTTTTCTGCAAGATATTTTGTAAATACACCTTTTTACAGTGGCTATTACCTTCCTTTGAGGGCTAATAAATTGAAATTTCCAGTAAATTGGTCTAATATCTTGAGGTTTATAGATAGTATTTTTTAACTTATGTGGAAGAATAGTACTTTGGTAGGTGGTTTTTTTGTTGTTGTTGCTGTTATTAGAGAACTTGTGATTTTATAGATCAATCATGCCTAAAATAAAGGATTCCAATACATCACCCTACCACCAACAACTTGCATTGGTGTAGAACATTTGTTACAATTTTTAATAGCACATTTTTGTAATTTTAATATTAATTAAAGTCCATGATTTAACTTAGGGTTCACTATTTGTTTAGTGTAGTTTCATGCATTTAAAAAAAAAAAAAAACTTTAATCTGTTGCTACATACATAATATAACATTTCTTCTTTCAATCACATTCAGATATGTATTTCAATGCCATTAATTATATTCACAATATTGTGTGACTATCACTATCATCCATGGCCAAAACATTTCCATCATTTCAAATAAGAATTCTGTACATATTAAGTAAACTTCCTATTGCGTATCCCCATCCTATTCCCTGGTAACCTATATTCTAGATTATCACTCTACGAGTTTGCTTATTCTAATTGTTTTAAATCAGTGAAATCATACAATATTTTTCATTTTCTGTCTGGCTTATTCCATTCAGCATGATGTCTTCAAGTTTCATCCATGTTGTTGCACATATCAGGACTTCATTTCCTTTTATGGCTGAATAATATTTTATTGTATGTATATACCATATATTATTTATTCATTCATTGGTTGATGGATATCTGCATTGCCTCCAGCTTTTGGCAATTATGAATAATGTCGCTATGAATGTTGGTGTGCAAATATCTGGTTGAATCTCTGCTTCCAGTTCTTTTGAGTATATACTTACTAGTGGAATTCCAAGTCATATGGAAATTCTATATTTCGCTTCCTGAGGAACTGCCAAACTGTCTAATATATGTTTTCCTTGGGCAGGCACATTACTGAGGTTTAATCAGGGAAATATATATAAGTGAGAGCATCTAAGTTCCCCCATAGTTATGATCTGGAAAGGAGACAAAATGTGCATGCAAACTGCAAGATATGGGCTTTGAACTACAGTTTACAGTGTAAGATAGGGGGTCTTAATAAGACTAAACCCAGTTGGGACACTAGCACAGCAAAATAAATGCTATATCTTGCATAAAATATCAACATTCATTTCTGGAGCAGGGAGCAAAAGGTACAGTGAATGCAGTTCTAGGAAATAAGTACATGTTGTTTTGTAATGCATATTAGGCCAAAAACATTTTGCCACTATGTATATATTGGCCATTATATATATTTTTTCTAAATATTTGGTTTTTTGTATTCAGAGTTAAATATTTCACTCAACCTATGCAAAATTTACTGTGATTTCTATTTAAAGAGCTCATACATGTTTTTGTTAGATTTATTTCTTCATAAACTTATGTTTTATTTCAAACAGTATCTATTTTTTTTTCCCCCTCAAGATACTGGGACTGGGGATTGAACCCCAGACCTTGTATACTGGAGGCTGGCATTCAACCACTGAGCCACATTGGTTCCCCTGTGTTGGCTCCCTCATCTGTTTGCTTGTTTTCTTTAGGAGTCACTGAGAACTGAACACAGGACCTCCCATGTAGGAGGCAGGCACTCAACTGCTTGAGCCACATCCATTCCAGACAATATCTTTTTAAACGTACATTTTAAAACTCATTTTTGGTGGCGTTTGTAAATTAAATTTCTTTTTTATGTATTGATTCTATAATCAGTAAATTTTCTAAATTCATTAATTTTAATCTGTAGTTTATATATTTTCTATGTAGACACTTGCAGCCCCTATAAAAAGTCTTTTATGCTTCTCGATTAATTAAAACATTTCTCTCTTTGTCAGTGGTGAATAATGGTTTTAATGGGTACCTTTGTTTGATCCTTATCTTAAAAATCTGCTTTTAATATTTTATTATTATCATGTTTGCTGCAGTAATTTTGGGGATATGTACCCATTATCATTTCAAGGAGTTTCTTTTTATGTTTGCTTTTGAAAACATCATCATTGGAAATCCTTCTCCTTTTCTTTTAATTTTTATATATATTGTGTTTTCTGTTTTGCTCAACTCTTCTTTATTCTACTTTTATAATCAATACAATACTATAGTTCATTTCCAGTGCCCCTTCATTCTCATCACAAAATAATTATGAAAATGACCTTAAACAGTACATTTTAGGTAAGCATCCAAAATTTCTGATATTTATGCAAATTTTAGCCTAATTATCCAAAAGTTTTTAGAACAATGACCCTAGGAATATGACCCTTCTCTATAAACATCTTCCAATGCTAATAGCCTCTGTAAGTTTTCTTTCGTCTTGCTTCTGATGTAAATGGAAATTTCTGAACTTAGGCACACTTTCATGTTATTAAAAACTAGAACCAGTGGGGAGTCTTAGCAGAGGCTGATGAAATATTTCCAAACTTTGATGAAAGGAGAATGTCTAGGACATCATCACCTTCATGTTACACTTAATAGATAATTTACCAAAAGAGAAGATGAATTTGGAAATCACCCACACTTGCTTTAAGAGGAGGTATGGGTCTTTTACCTGGCCCTGAAGAGATGCATAGATAACAGTTAGTGCTTAACATCAATCCAAAAAATTGGTTATATGGAATATTCTTTTGTTTTCTCTAGAATATTTTAAAATAAAATATGAACATAATTAGAACATATTTGATTATAGTCTCAAAAATCAAATTTCAATTGAGAAGCTTTGTATATTCCTATTTTTTCAAATATTATATTTTAAATACTATTTTCCTATGTTATTGAAAATTTCACAGTTATTTTTGGAAAGTATCATTGTGATTTGGATGAATTTATTAAAGGAACAAAGCATCTGAAATATAACAAATTTATCAGGTCAGTAAGTACTACTTAGAGATAGTATATATTTGCTTTGATTATACTTACACCACTGTGAAGTCAGAGGCTTAAAAGTGCAATTAAGAATGTATTTTCCCTAAGGAATTCTAAATATTAATATTACCATAGTACTGCATATATTTTATCATGTAGCAAATGATGTTTTGTATATTTATATGTTTTGTAGTTTAGCATTACTCATGTTCTACTAGAAGTACAGATTTGTGTTTTTTAATTAACTCAAGATTTTATTAGATAAAATCAATAGACCAAAATCCTTGACTATAATGGGTGGGCTACTGGCATACTATTGATTTGGATAGGAATGTAATTAGAACAAAAATAGAAAATAGAAGCAAAAACTGATGTCAGCTACTGAATATTACTTATAAAAATTAGTGAAATTTATGAAAACTTTGAGTTGAATGATACACTAATAATATACAGTTTCATTAAACTGTTCCCCCAGAACATTCTACCAAAAGGAATTCTTTCATTCCCTGAGTTGGAAGCATATATTAAACAAATGTGAAAAAAATAGAAAAAGTGAATTTATTCTATGAAATGACAAGATATAACAACCAGTCATTTGATTTCATCTTCATTGAATCCAAGCTTTATAAATTAGCATAAAACTTTGCAGGTTTCATAAAGTTGTTTCTCTAACAGTAGAAATTTTAGAACCCTCTGTGGAAGTATAAGTTGGAAATTGCCTGTTCAAAGAAATTTATGATTTTATTACAGCTGCATATTGACTATTCCTCTAGTAACCTGCAGGCAGAAAATAAGTTTATTTATTCAAACTGCAAATGAAATTGGGCAAGAAAAGTAATTAGCAAGCAGGAAAAATAATGGAAAAGCACCATAAAAGCAGTTCAGAATTTATGTGGGTTGTCAGATCATTAGAAAAGTAACACTTCCTTTTTTTTGTTGTGTGTGTGTGTATATATATATATATTCACACCAACTGACTAAACCTAAATATACATTTTTCTAACCAAGACAATACTGAGAAGGAAATACTGAGAAACATCAGTATGGTTTCTTAACTTTTCAAAGGATTTTACATTCTTCTAAATATAATTTTAAGTATTCTGTTCAAAAGAGAAATTTTATAGTGAATGAATTATTTTTTTTTCAATTAAAGATACAGGGAATGTTTGATTATCATGTTTTTTCAAATGACAGTGATGGATTTTTTATAGCTGACAGATATCAGTAACATAGCATAAACCACCGAGGCAATATCTATGTTTAGGCTAAGAATTAACAAAGATTATATCCATATTAGTACCAGTAACAAAATAAAAATGACACAATTTTCTGGGCTTCAGTTATTTTGTAACATCGAGAATCTTTACTGATTCTGCCAAACAAAAACATATATTATTGAACAGATAATCTTTAAAAAATAATTCACATATTAGCCATTGACTTATCAAAACACACATGACACACACAAAGAAACACTTAGCTAAAAGAATACAGATAGTTTGTTTAAAACTTAATTCTTAGCACATTATTTCCTAAGGGAATCATATATTATGTTAGAGTGAAGAAAACTTAAAGATCCTCTGACCTTCTAGATTATAGGCAAGATCATTTCACAACATAGCTAGATCAATATATTAAACATCATTTTATTCCATTTCTGTTTCCCTTGACATCTTTGATGACAATAAAAATTCATAGCAAAGTCTTCAGAAATGGTGTCAAAACTTCTTCATCTGATAGTCAAGTAACTTCCCAATCTCCCTACCTCATGTTTCTCCAAACATATTTTGTTTCATTCCTGTTGGAAATATAAGCTTTGCTCAGATTGGTGTGTGAATTATCTCTAAGATTTACCATATGCCTCCCACCTAGGCATCTTTGCTCTTGATAATTTATGTCTTTGGAGTTTCCTCCACACTTTATCTTCCCCCAGAACATAATATGAGAAATGGTCTAGAGTCCATACATTTATGAATCTTTTGACTATTCTAGGACTCAGAAATATCTCCTTCATTCATTCAAAACATATATTGGTAATCTTTTGTGTCAGTGAAATAAAATGAATAAAATAGATCTCTACCTTTACATAAACACAGACTAGTAGAATTTGTTGGGAATGGAGATATAGGCATGTAAAACAAAATGAAAGGAGGGACATTGACTCTGATGTGACAGAAATGAAAAGGATTATGACAATACTACAAACAATTGTATGCCAACAAACTAGATAATCTAGAGGAAATAGACAAATTCCTAAATGCACACAACCTACATAAACTGACTCAAGTAGAAGTAGATCTCATCAGACCCACAATTAGTAAAGAGATTGAATTAATCATCAAAAACTTCCTGAAAGTAAAATACAGGACAAGATGGCTTTACTTGTGAATTCTACCAAACATGCAAAGAATTAACACCAATCTTTCTAAAAAAAATTGAAGAGGAGTGGACTCTTCCTAACTCATTTTATGAAACCAAAATCACCCTAATACCAAAGGCAGATAAAGACATCACAAGAAAAGAAAATTGCAGACCAATTTCCCTTATAGATATCGATGCAAAAATCCTCAACACACTAGCAAATCAAATCCAACACCATATTAAAGAATTATATGCCATGTCCAAGTGGGACTTATCCCAGGAATACAATGGCATTTAACATGAGACAATCAATCAATGGGACACACCATGTTAACAGAATGAAGTGAGCAAAAATCACATGATCTTGATAGAGAAAAAAGCTTTTAATAAAATCCAACATCCTTTCATAATAAAACACTTTGAAAAATAGGAATAGGAGTAACTTCCTCAATACGATAACGAGCATATATGAACAACACACAACTACCATTCTTAACCATGAAAGCCTTCACCCTGAGAGCAAGAACAAGACAAAGATATCTTCATTCACCACTCCAATTCTACATTGTCCAGGAAGTCTTTGCTAGAGTAATTAGGGAAAAAAAAAAGACATGAAAGTCATCCAAAGAGAAACGGAGGAAATAGAACTGTCTCTATTTGGAGATGAAATGATCCTATATAGAGAAGATCCAAAGAATCCACAAGAATATTACTTGAATGTATACACAAATTGAGGAAACTGTAAACAACAAGATTAACTTGCAAAAATCGGTTGTGCTTCTACACATCTCCAAAGAATATTTCGAAATGGAAATTTTAAAAAAGAATCCCATTTCCAACAGTTTATAAAAGAATGAAATACCTAGGAATAAATTTAACAAGGATATGAAGAACTTGTATACTAAAAGCTATAAAGCATTGCTGAAAGAAATAAAAGAAGACCTAAAAAAGTAGCAAGACATTCTGTGTACACAGATATGAAGACAATATTCTTAAGAAGTCAATATTACCCAAAGCTATCTAGAAATTCAACTCAATACCCATCAAAATGCCAGCAGTCTAACATGATAATGTCACCACTTGATGGTACACGCAAACACTGATAATATATTTGAGTGAAATATAAATAAAAAGGACATTCGTTTTCACTGTCCTTTAAACTTAGATAGAAATGAAACATATTTCGGAATCATTTCTACCTAGAATAAAACTTATAAATTTTGTTAGGCACTCTTCCAGATGTTGATGAAGGAAATGTAGTAGTTTAAATAATTATGGAATAAAAAAATTAGAGAAAATACTTAAGCCATTGGAATTTAATAATTTCACTAAGCACATAAGGGCATTAAAAAGTCTAATATTTAATATTTTTTCATAGAAATCAGACTTAAAACAAACTTTGATGGTATACATAAAATATTAAATTATACTAATCACATTTCCATATTATAACTGATGAAACAACCATGAAAATGGTTTGGTTTTCATTTAAATTTTTCCTTTGGTGTGTAAAAACATGGGAGCATAAGATTTATGATTTAAGATCATTTATAATTTAATTAATTTGAATGGAAAATGATTACTTTCTTTATTTTAAAAATCTAGATGTGTATCTATGTGCCTTTACATCCCCCATATAAGTATTTCAAACAATTTCATTTTCTTTTATTTGACTGTCCTTTATACAGTTTATCAATATATATATTATAATAGACACAGTGAAAAATCAACCCAGAAAGTGAAGTAGAAGCCATTCTATATCATCATATTTTCTCTGTCTTCAAATGTGAACCATTTCTAATTTGTAATGTCCTTTCTGCCACAGCTATTTCCAAATACGATTATGGAACTAATGATATTACTTTTATAGCCTCCACTCTCAATGACATTTCCCTTTTAAAAATGGTTGTTACTCTTTATAGAAGTATACTCATTATTTTAAGTTAAATATACAAACATATACATTATATGTATATATAATTTACTAGTTTTTTATTTAAAAGAGCAACCAAGTCACATGGATGCAGTTTTGAGAACAACTTCTGAACCACTCAAAATCTCATTCTCACTCATCACTTGACTTGAACTGGTTCCTTTCTATCACATGTTTATATATATTATTTTTTACCATCTTGGAGAAATAACTTGTGGGAATTTTCCATCCTTCAATATGACACAAATTACAGACACAACTAGTGCTATTTATGAGATCCTCTTTGTGTACCATTCTCACCTGTTTCATTGGTATGGAATAACTAAAGAAATGAATTGAGATAATTTGAAATTTTCTCTCTTTTTTTAAGCAATTTTATTGAGATATAGTTACATACCATACATTCTATCCAAAGTATACAATCAATGGCTTTTTGTATAATTACAATATTGTGTATTCATCACCACAAAAAATTTTAGAACAATTTCATTACTCCAAAAAGAAATATTCCACACCCCTTACCCCCAATTGATTTTTTTAACAAATCAATTTCATTGATACATATTAATGAAGCATAAATCCATCCAAAGTGCTCAATCAGTGTTATTCAGTATAATCACAGAGTTGTGCATTCATCACGTCGATCATTTTTAAAGCATTTTCATTATTCCAGAAATAATAATACTAAAAAACAAAAACAAAACAAACAAAACTTACTACTTCTCAATCTCTCTATGCTTCCCCTACCATACATAGCTGCTATTCTTTCTATTTTTTATCCTTTGTATGATGCATCAAGTTCTAATTTTATTTTATGTTCCAGGCCAATCTATAGGTTAAGCTTATTTATACATTTCTCCTCAACTTGTGAGAGCTACACTTCGAATAGCATGGAATTTTCAGTGCCTGACAGAAATGTCTCTCAAAAATACATTTGAATTTTAATTGCAAATTTAATCAATAGTGGTCCTCTAGTTCTAGTTATTCATGATCCCAAACGTAATCAACATTCCAGAAGTACAACAATTCTTCCTGGGGAAGGTTCTTGTTAATACTCTTAATATTATTGTCACCCTGCCTTGGTATTCTCCAGGGTTCGCAAATTTTACTGGGTTTTAATGAATAAATTAAAAACTTTCAGGGTTTATATTACCCAAAAGGTTTTTCTTGCCGTCACTTCCCCTGTTTCCTTTCCTGGACTAAGTAATGGTACTCTCCTATTTAAATCAACTTTTATGTCGTGAATATAAGCTCTGCAATGGCAGGATATTTGTTTTGCTCACTGCAGCAACTCCAGGACCTGGTTAGTGCCTGATTTATAGTAGAAACTTACGTAGTAGCTACTGCATAAATCAATAAAAGAAGGAATAAATGTTTCCCTTGTACACTGAAAATGAATTCCATATGACAAACCTTCAAGTGATATTTTTTGGAAAAGATGATTTTGTCTAACAATTCTTCTTTTGTTCACTGATATTTCACTTCTCCATAGCTGAAATATCAGTGAATAATGGAGGAATTACAGTAGCCAAAAACAACCTCAATAAATGCAATGCTTGGCTTATGTAAGGTTAGTTTTAGAAAACCAGTGGGAATTTCTGGTATTGAACTCTATTTGCTTTAATCATTGTAATTGCTCATTTAGTTTAGTTCATTACACAGGAATTTGAGCCTGTGGAGTTTTCACTTACCTTAAGTTTCCATCTGCAACATGTTGGTCTGAAAACATATAGAGCACTGTCAGCTAGAAACTTTTCTCCAAATCATTTCAGTCTTTTTTAGAATTCCAAGGTCACTGATTTGAACAGTACTAGATAAGCAAGTGGGAAACACACAAAGGAAGGAGATTTCAGTGTTTCTTTTGATTTTTGCAGTTCTGAGAGGGAAAAGGGAATGGGTCAATGGAAAGAAGAAATGTCATCTTGAGGTGACTCTGGTTTTAAAAATGAGATAAAACTAGCCATTCCCCAAGTGACATGATCTCTTTACACTAAAATATAATTCAAGCAGTTGAGGTCAGAGTAGATTTTGAAATGGCAACAGACATAATTTTTTTCTGGTGTTCAAAATGCTACAAGTGTCAGGTGAGTTCATATAAGCTGAGTTTTCAATAGTAATTTTTAACTAATTTTTAAAATGATTATTTGTGCATGTGTATTTAATATTTTCTGTACAATATTCTAGTCTATGCAATGCTGCAGAGGAAAGCAGTTGCTCCTAAGAGAGTTCACTCTATTACTCATACTGATATATTTTTCTAAATCACATAAAAATAACCCCTGCCCCTTTAGGCAGAATAAAATACCCACTTAACCAAATTTCTCACCGTGCTTTCAAGCTAACAGGTTTCCTTGCTCTCTTTTATATTTATCTAGCCTATGTTAGTTTTTTTCATTCCTTTTCTCTTATATTTTATTATTTTCTATACTCTTACCCATGCACCCACCACATTATTGCCTTTTCCCTTTCTTCATGTTTTTCCTGTAATCAATTCCCCCTTTCTCCTTTTTCAATGTGTTCAATTATTTCTCAGGATTTCTCATATTCATATTTTAAATTTCTATTTTGTTATTTGGTCTCTCACCCTGCAAAGACTCTTAGAAGTCTCAGTTAAACAGATGTCAAAAAAAAAATTGTGCATCGTGCAGAAGACAAGCAAACCATGGAATAAGGAACTGCTAAAAATCAGCAGTGAACCTAGGAGGGATACAGTACCACTACACACTCTTCCTTTCCTAAACAGCCTTGCATCCTTGCCCTTCAAGACCAAAGAGATCTTGCATACTTTTCAGTTGCCAAATGCCATGTATCAATTGATTACCAAATTGATATTTTATATGTGTATGCATGTGTCTTTCTTCCCAACCACATGGTAAACTCTATTATAGAATGTGTATTTATTGCCTTTGCTTGACATACAGGCAAGGTTTGTAATTCAGATGATCACTAGAGGACTTGACCTGGATGGACCTGTGTTATTAGATTTTGTTGCTGTTGTTGTTTATTATAGATTCACCTATTCAAATGCTCTTTTTAAAATTTTTAAAAAATTTTATTTATTTCTACCCCCACTAATTGTTTGTGCTCACTGTCCGCTCTTTGTACCTGTTCGCTGTGTGCTTGTCTTCTTTTTAGGAGGCACCACAAAGTGAACCCGGGACCTCCCATGTCAGAGAGAGACTCCCAAGGCTTGAGCCACCTCCACTCCCACCTGTTGTGTCTCTCATTTTGTTTCATTGTTGTGTCTCTTCCATTGAGTGATCTTGTTTTGTCAATTCGCTCTGCCAGCCCTTTGTGTCAGCTTGCTGTCTTTCTGGTCTTCTTTTGGAGATACTGGGAACAGTACCTGGGACCACCCATGTGGTAGGCAGGCACCCAACTGCTTGAGCCACAGCTGCTTCCCTATTCAAACGCTCTTTTTTCTTCATTTTTTAAAATTGATTTTATTAGTACATATTAATAAAGCATACAATTCATCCAAAATGTACAATTAATGGCATTGGTATAATCACATAGTTGTGCATTCATCATTTCAATCATTATTAGAGCATTTTCATTATATGTGCTTATTTAGTACACATAATAATTTGATTGCAAAAGTAAAGCAACAATAAAGTAACCTTTAAAATTTTCATATAATAAAGTAATTTTAAAACTGCTAAAATATGACAACATTAAATAAAATTATTAAGAAAATATAAATGCCACAATGATGGATGTTTTTTTAAACATATTTTTTAATTTTTTAAAAGATACTTAGATTACATATATGTTACACAAAAAAATCTAGGGATTCCCATATGCCCCACTCCCCACACCTCCCACACACTCCCACATAAACAACATGTTTCATTAGCATGATACATTCATTGCAATTGATAAATTCATTTTGTGACATTGCTACTGAGGATGGATTATAGTTTACTTGTAGTTTACACTGTCTCCCACGCAATTCTGTAGGTTATGGGAAGATATATAATGGCCTATATCTATCATTACAATGCCATTCAGGATGATTCTCAAGTCCTGAAAATGTCCCCGTATTACACCTATTTTTCACTCTCCTTGCCCTCAGAGCCTCCAATGGCCACTGCCTCCACACCAATGTTGTAATTTCTTCCATTGCTAGAATCACAGTAAGTCTATAGTAGAATACCAGTAAGTCCACTCTAGTCCATAGTTCATTACCCAATCCTGAGGATTCTGGGATGGTGAAGTCCACTACACCTCTAACTGACAGTGGCTTTGATCCCATACAGCCAATGGGTGGGACTCTCTTGCTTGCAGTTGTAGGCTCTCTCATTTCCTTGGTATGATGGTTGTCCATTCTCACCTCCTTTTTAGTTTTCCTGGGCAAGTCCAATGAACTGGAGAGTAGGTGTTGCAACTCCGCTGAGGCTCCGGGCCCAGCTGGCACATGGACAGCCCAAAGTTTTAAGTTTCTTGAACGTACACCTACCAACTCCAGCACCAAGTATAGGTTCAAATAGAAGGGACAGATGAGCCATATGTAGGGAAACCATAACTGAGTCCAACTCTGACACACTTAGGAGCACAAACTCCAAAGTAGGGCCCACTGGCAAGGTACCAAACACTGGAGCTACCTGCCATGACCACAGGACCTGGGTGTCTCCAGAACCCTCAGGAGCCCCACTAGTTGGGATAGTATCTACTTTGGCAGTCTATGAGGTCCTGCTGAGACATGCATAAGCATTACTTCTGGGATCACCTCCCGACTCACTTTGAAGTCTCTTAGCCATATAAACTCATTTGTCTTTACATTTTCCCCCTTTCATTCAAGGTATTTTTCCAGTTGCATTGCTAGTTGGTGCTTGATAGTAATTGCTTGGTGCCAGGGAGGCTCATCTCTGGGAGACATGTCCCAAAAATCAACTTTTTGAACTCGAGAAAACTGCATATAGTTTTCTTCCTCATAATCTCTGATTAATGTGTCATAATCATTCCTTTGCAACACTCAAATTTATTTTCCCTCCTTTATATTCACCTAAGCAAGGAAATATACCCAAGAAATTATGGTTAAACCAACTGTCAACTTACTTTACATATCTGCAACAAAGGACCTGAATTTATGTTGATGAAACTTATAACTCCACTGATAACATGCATTTTATATTTTCTGAGTGGCTTTTGCACTTACCAAAAGAGTTTGTTAACTCTTCCTTATTTTCCTGAAATATCTAGTAACTCTCTGTATACCCCTACTCCTCAGCAAAAATGGCTCGCCTTCAGCACCACTTCCTCTTCTACGAATTAATGTAGTCTCCTCACAACCACCTGATGTCCAATCAACCACAATCATTTCATATTTTTGAATAAGAAATTATCTTATCAATTTCTTAAATTTTAATTTCCTCTCTTTTTGTTATCTTTTTGGCACTGCATAGTGCTTTGCTGTGTGGATATGTGTGTGTGTTTGTGCATGTGATCTATTTCAACCATCAGAAAATGGATACAATCTTGGTTTTCTTTTCCCCATTTTTCCAGATGAAAAAAGGGAGCTAGAATGTAAGATCAGAGAAAGGATTTAAAAACAGCACTGCCTTTTTAACATTTATATATATTGCAATAATTATGCCTTGATAATGCAACTAATAAAATTCAGTGTCCTAAATTTCTATATTCAGTAATAATAAAATACATAACATACACTATTAAAGAATTTTATTATCAAGTGAAATTATTAAAAGGCAGTTGTTACATTAGAGTATGATTTTTGTGTAAGATTTTAAAAATAAGCTAAACTCTGATTTTCCCACAAAGTTCATTCAAACTTTTGTGGGCATTTGAAGAAAATTGACAAAAATATTGAGAAACAAGTCTATTCTACATCTTTATGAACGCAAATAAAGCAGCTTGATACAGACCATTGTTGAGAAATGGAATAATTTTTAGATATTGTGATGGTTTGAAACTGGATGTACCCCCAGAAAATTATGTTCTTAAGGTTGGTATTCCTGTGGGTGTGAACCTATTGTGGTTGGGACCTTTTGAATAGGTCATTTTAGTTATGGGCCTTTTGATTAGGTTACTTCAGCAAGGTGTGATCAAGCGTGGGTCTTAATCCTCTTACTGGAGTGGTTTATAAGAGAATAAAATTCAGAGGAGGACAGAGAGAAAGCTACAGGAGCTGAAAGAGAAAGTCAAGGAAGTAGGAATCTAAAAGCAATGAGACCAGAAAGAGAAGGGAGAGACCAGCAGGTGCTGCAAGGTGATTTGCCATATGACAGGAGAATCCAGGATTGCTGGCACCTGGTCTTCAGGGAGAAAGCATCACCTGATGATGCCTTGATTTAGATATTTTCATGGCATCAGAACTGTAAGCTTCCAGCATATACATCCTCATTGAAAAAGCCTATCCATTTCTGATATATTGTATTTTGGCAGCCTATCAGACTAAAATAGATATTTTCCCATTCTTAATAGAAAACCTGTAGATCTAATAGTAAGAACGTTTCAATGACATTAACAACCTAATTTAGCAATAGAAATGACTCTTCATATTCAAAATAAACGTTTTAGAAAAGATGTCAGCTTGAGCTGCCAATACAGTAAAAGCAAAGGAGAAATTCATTACCAAATGGTACCTGCATACAGAAAAAACAATGAAAAAGATGTCATAAACGATATGAATAGGACACTTTTATACTTCTAGTTTGTTTTTCAGTTTTCTTGAATCATTTGCTGTAAAAGGTTTTCAACCTTAGAATCCTTAAAATGTAAGATATTTGGAAAAACTATGGTTTAAACTTTTATCATTTCAGGAGTAAGGACTTTAGAGTAAGGCAATACAGAGTAGGTTTTGAATTTCAGATCTACCATTTACACTCTGTGGCAAGCAATCTTAATTCTGATCTGTAAAACAGAGACAACTTTATATGATTAAGAAGTTACTAGAATGATTAAATGAGATGAATTTGTGGGGTACATAGTTTGGTATAGTTACTTCTTGCTAAAATGAAATAATAATATATTCATCTTTTTTACTTGATTCTCAGTGGAAAGTAATAGGGGTGAAAATCCCTCCTCTCTTGGTTTCCATGACATGATGCTATGGTGGTATTTCAGCTATGTTTCCGGCTTTTCCATTTTAGTTTTCTTTTCCAGCTACTCCTCTTCCTCCTGTTTGTTAAATGGTAGAGCTACTCAGAGTTAAGTTTTAGACACCCTTGTTATTAGTCTGTCCTTTCCAGAGGGCAGGTAATCACATCTCTCATGGAATTAAAATCATCTTAAGATGTATTCTAAATGCAAATCTCCAGCCCATTGATCTTTTGAGTTTTACCTGTATACTTAAATACATGACATATTTACTTTCAAGCTTCGCAGGTGTCTTAAACTTAACATATGTATATGCCCTCCAAGCTCTTTCTCTGCCTGTGCTGCCAATATTGACAAAGGCCCAATAAGGCCCCAATAATCTATAAAGTGAATAAGGCCCCAATTCACCTTATAGATTATTCTATAGACTATAGACCTGGGTGTTAGCGTCAACAACTTCATATTTCCTTCTACACATACACAATATGTCCCAATTGATTTTGCTTGTAAACATATTTAAATTCATTCATCAATTTACCATGCCACAGTATCTACCTTGGACTACTTGTATATCTTCCTAACTGGATTTTTAGGAACATCTGCCCACATACACTCTCCAAATTATTCTCCATACGACAGCCAAACAATCTGTTTAATACAAAAATCATAGTATGCAGCTTTTCTACACAAACCCTATAAAGCCTTTCCAATGGACTTAGAGTAAGATGTAAAATATTTACCAAAGCCTATGGAGCTCTGCACCATCTGGAATTGCCTACCTCTCAAGCCTCAAATAATACTTCCTCCCACCCCATTTAATTTTCTTCCTCACAGCTCTTTATATTTTACAATTTTTCAGAGTTTTTTCTTTTTTTCATTTAAAAATTATTGAAGTATATCATTCATACAAGAACATACATAAACAGTAAGTGTATAATAAAAGTTGTGAACTTATGAAACAAACATGCATACCATCATACAGGACTCCTATACATCACCCCACACCAATATCTTGCATTGTTGTGAAATATTTTTACCAAATTCTGAAAGAGAATTGTCAAAGTATTGCTACTAACTATAATCCATACCTTTTGGTGTATTTTCTCCCCAGCCCACCTTATGTTTTTTGTACATAAACCATACAGTTTATCTAAAGTGTGCAATCAGTGGCATTTGGTACAATCACAGAATTGTGCATTCATCACTACAATCAATATTAGAACATTTTCATTACTCAAAAAAAGAAAAAAGAAAAACAACAACAAAAAAAAACAGACCACTATCATACCCATATATTAGCACAACTAATTATAAATCCTATGATGTACTTTCAACATTTCTATTCATTTCTAAAGATTTATAGACAGCTTTCCACCAATTCTGCACAGATTAAACCCCAGCTTTCCATTCTCTAATCACATTCTATTGTCTGACCACTTATGTTCTAGCTATGAACGCCATAATTTTTTTCATTATATTTAGCTCATAATAGCACAATCATACAATATTTTTCCTTTTGTGCCTGCCTTCCTTCACACACCATAATTTCTTCCAGGTACATTCATGTTGTAATATGTTTCATGACTTCATTTCTTCTTACAGCTAAATAATATTCAATCGTGTGTCTATATCACAGTTTTGTTTAGGGACACCTGGGTTGTTTCCATCTTTTGACAATTGTGAACAATGGCATTATGAATATTTGTGGCCAGATATTTGTGTGTGTCACTGCTCTCAGTTCTTCTGGGAACATTCCTGGTAGTGGTGGTATTGCCAGGTCACATGGGAGATCTATATCTAACTTCCTTAGGAACCACCAAACAGACTTCCAGAGTGGCTGAATTATTCTACATTCCCATCAACAGTAAATAAGTATTCCTATCTCTCAACATCCTCTCAAACACTGGTAGGTTTCTATTTTTGGTTGTTTTGTTGTTGTTGTTGTTGTTGTTATTGTTTTTTCAATAGTGCTATCCTAGTAGGTATGAAATGATATCTCCTTGTAGCTTTAATTTGCATTTCCCTAATAGCCAGTGATGTTGAACGTTTTTTTTTCATGTGTTTTTTTTTTCGCCATTTGTATTTCTTCTTTAAACAATGTGTGTTCATGTCTTTTATCCATTTTTTAAACTGGGTCATTTGTCTTTTTATTGTTGAGTTGTAGGATTTCTATATGTTTCATAGATATCAGACCCTTGTTAGATGTGTGATTTCCAAATATTTTCTCCCATTGAGAAGGCTGCCTTTTTACACTTTTCATTAAGTCCTCTGAGGTGCAGAAGTGTTTAATTTTGAGGAGGTCCTATTTATTTATTTTTTTCTTTTGTTGCTTCGTGCATTGGGTGTGAGGTTTATGAGACACCCGCTAACTACAAGGTCTTATAGATGTTTCCGTATGTTATCGTCTAGGAGTTTTATAGTCCTATTTTTTATGTTTACTCTTTGATCCATTTTGAGTTGATTCTTGTATAGGGAATGAGATAGGGGTCCTCTTTCATTCTTTTGGTTATGGATAGCCAGTTCTCCCAGAACCATTTTTTTTTTTTAAAGAGACTGTTCTGTCCCAGAAAAGTGGACTTGGTAGGCTTACCAAAAATCAATTGACCATAGAGGTGAGGATCTATTTCTGAGCTCTCAATTCGATTCCATTGATCGATGTTTCTATCTTTTTGTGAATACCATGGTATTTTGACCACTGTAGCTTTATAATATACACTTCAAGTTCAGGAATCCTAAGTTCTCTGACTTCACTCTTCTTTTTGAGATGTTTATGGCTATTTGGGACTCTTTTCCCTTCCAAATAAATTTACTTTTCTATTTCTGTAAAGTAGATTGTTGTAATTTTGATTGATACTGTGTTGAAACTATAAATCAGTTTGGGTAGAATGGACATATTCACAATGTTTAGTTATTCAATCCATGGACACAGATTGTCTTTCCATTTGTTTAGGTTTTCTATGATTTCTTTTAGCAGTGTTTTGTATTTTTCTCAATATAGATCCCTTACATTCCTGGATAAATTAATTTCTAGATATTTGAAACTTTTATTGCTATTGTCAATGGATTTTTTTCCCTTAATTTCCTCCTCAGATTGGTCATTACTAGTGTATAGATCACTACTGATTTTTGCATATTGAACTTATATCCTGCTACTTTGCTGAACTCATTTATTAGCTCTAATACCTTTGTTGTAGATATATTTGAATTTTCTAATTATAGGATCATGTCATCTGTGAATAGTGAGAGTTTTACTTCCTCTTTTCCAATCTGGATGCCTTTTATTTTTTTATCTTGCCTAAGTGCTCTAGGGAGAACTTCTAGCACAATGTTGAATAACAGTTGTGACAGTGGGCATCCTTGTCTTGTTCCTGATCTTAGAGGGAAAGCTTTCAACCTGTCCCCATTGTGTATGAAATTGATTTCATAAGATTTTCATATATGCCATTTATTATGTTGAGGAACTTTCCTTCTATACCTATAGTTTGAAGTGTTTTTATCAATAAAGGGTGCTGGATTTTGTCAAATGCCTTTTCTGCATCAATCAAGATGATCATGTGTTTTTTTTCCTTTATCAGTTAATGTGGTATATTATGTTAATTGATTTTCTTATGTTGAACCACCATTGCATATCAGGAATAAAACCTACTTGATTATGCTGTATAATTCTTTTGATATGCTGTTGGATTCAATTTATGAGTATTTTGTTGAGAACTTTTGAATCTATGTTCATTAGAGAGATTGGTCGGTAATTTTCTCTTCTTGTATTGTTTTTATTTGGCTTTGGTATTAGGATGACGTGGGCTTCATAAAATGTGTTGGGTAATTTTCCCTCCTTTTCAATTTTTGGAAGAGTTTAAATGGTATTGGTATTAATTCTTCTTGAAATGTTTGGTAGAATTCACCAGTGAAGTCATCTGGTCCTGGACTTTTCCTTCTTGGAAGACTTTTGATGAAGGAGTCAATATCTTTACTTGTGATTGGCTTGTTGACTTCCTGTATTTCTTGTAGCATCAATGTAGCTTGTTTGTGCATTTCTAGGAATTTGTTAATTTCATCTAGATTGTCTAATTTGTTGGCATATAGGTTTTCATAAAATTCTCTTATGGTCCTTTTTATTTCTGTGGGATCAATCATAATGACCCTCCTCTCATCATTGATTTTATTTATTTGCATCTTCTCTCTTTTTTTCTTTGTTACTCTAGCTCAGGATTTACCAATTTTGTTGATCTTCTTTAAAAAAACAGCTTTTGATTTTGTTGATTTTCTGTATTGCTTTTTTTGTTCTAAATTTTATTTATTTTTTTACTCTAATATTTGTTATTTCTTTTTTTCTGTTTGCTTTGGGATTGGCTTGCTTTATTTTTCTAGTTTCTCCAGGTGTTCAGTTAGGTCTTTGACTTTAGCTTTTTCTTCTTTTTTAATATGGGCATTTAGGGCTATAAATTTCCCTCTCAGAACTGCCTTTGCTATATCCCACTTTCTCTCTTGTCTTTCTTTCCTGGCTGCAGAACTGCCTTTACTGTTTCCTGCAGAGCTGGATCCTTGTTTACAAACTCTCTTAGTTTTTGTTTATCTGTGTGCATTTTAAACTCACTGTAGGAGGAGATGTAGGAGGAGGGGCGAGGGTGGTACAGATGCTC
>JAQZBX010014222.1:0-38870 GCA_029593785.1 Cabassous unicinctus
AGAGGAGAGACATCACAGAAAAATTGGTTGAGGACATTGGGGCCACAGTAGGAGAGGCTGGCAATGCATGTTGTCTTGGCCACTGAGACCACCAGCCCACCAAGCCATGAAGCCATGGCCAAGCCCAGGCAGACCTGGGCCCGCATGAGCAGTGGGTAGTGGAGTGGGTGGCAGATGGCTACGTAGCGGTCATAGGCCATGGAGGCCAGAAGGGTGCACTCAGTACAGATGAGGACAATAAAAAAGAAGAGTTGGGTCATGCAGGCTGTGAAAGAAATGTGGTGAGGTCCAGTCCACAGCCCCATGAGCAGGCTGGGCATGGTCACTGACACGTAGCACATCTCCAGGCAGCTCAGGTTTCCCAGAAAGAAGTACATGGGCTTGTGCAGCTCACCATGACCGCAGATGAGGTAGATGATGAGCGTGTTCTCCAGGAGGGTCAGTAGGTAAAGGGCCAGGAAGATGGCAAACAGGGCATCTTGTACTTCTGGCTTTGTGGACAAACCCAGCAAGACAAACTGTTGGACTCTGGTTATGTTGACCAACTCTTGGGTCCTCTCCATCTACAGAGACAAAGACAATTTGTTCACATTCTGGTTCATGCAGAGGCACCTAGTAAAAAGGGGAGCATGTTTCTCTTGCCTAGAGACTCAACTGACTTTGCCAGCCCATCCTCTGCTGTAAATTGACTGTTAGAGAGGGAGACATTTTAGATTGAGACAAGCTTTGAACATAAGATCAGACATCCAGGTTCCTCTGGTTACTCTTGTGAAACCTGTGACCTTAAAAAAAATTTTGACATCTGAAAATTAGGAGAAAATCATTTGCCTCCCACGATGTTGTTAAAATAAATTAAGTGAAGCAGTGGATGGCTAATTGCTACGCCAAATTAGAAATTAACATTATTGTTATTTCAATTTTGAAGCAATGTGGTTTTCTAGGTTAGTTTTTCTTTTCTTTTTAGACTCTTCCCAAAATTTTAGAATTATTCTACAAAATTCATAGTAGAGAAATCCTCTCATTTCTCTTCTTCCAAAAACAATGTTCCTCTGCTCTTTTTTTTTTAAATTTTTTTATTTGTAAAATGATATGTAATACATATGCATATATGTGCATTTGTTTACATAAATGTTATTTGTTATATATATATGTATACATTTTATAAAGGTGCTTAGATTACCCAAATATTACTCAGAAACTACAGGGATTCCCATACTCCCCTGTTCCTCTGCTCTTAATGCAATTTTATTTTCTAGAATCAAGTTACACTTGGGTCACCAATGATGATTTTCAAGAAAGACAGAAGCACTTTCCTCTCTGAATCTCAGGAGTCCCATAAAATGACACACCTATGCAAAGTCACAGGGACACACAGCAGCTGCAGGTTACCAGGGGTGGACGCTGGGGGAATTAAGTACAAGGGGATGCTGTTGCTTAAAGGATACAGAGTTTTTTGTTTGAGGTTATGAAATGTAGGGTAATGGATGATGGTGAAAGTTGCATGATACTTTGAATGTAATTAATACCACTGAATTATAGATTTCAAAGTGGTTAAAATGGGAATTTTTGAGTTGGATATATGTTGCTACAATAAAAAGATAAAATATCTGTCCTTCAGTGGAAGATAGATAGGAAAAGCCATTAATTTTACTGCATTTGTGTGATCATAGACGTGTGATCATGTCAATAGATTTTCTCCATTCTGCAAAATAAAAAATATTTCCCTCCCTTCACATTTCAGAAATTGAGGCTCACAGAGGAAATTTTGGTTGTGAGCTGCATCAGCAGTCTACTACTGGAAACTTCAATGCTTCATTGATCCCCACTATGTGTCAAACAACCTGCCATATGACTTCCTTGCATTCTTTGATTCTGCGGCATAGGCAGGTAAGGGGCTCAGGCAGGTGACCACACATCCAGGAAGCAGACCCAGCTGTTCCTGATTTCAGTGATGTGCCAATTCCATTTTATCACACTGTCATCTGGAAAAGATGCTCTTCTAAGGGAACCCAAGGATGGGGACCAAAAAAGTCTTCCACATATTAGATATGGGTTGGAGACAGCTGGAAAATAAGCTGACCCCACTGGAAAGTCTTGACTATAGATGGCCATTCACAAAATTCATCCAATCCTACTAGAGAGCCTTTATTGCTAGAACTGGGAATGCAGGGGTGAAGAAGGTAGATTCATTTTCGGTCCATGGGTAGCTGACTTCTTATGAGGAAGGGATACAATGTCAAGATCATTTCAGAACTTCTTAGACATGTGATGAACTTCATGAAGACTACTTAAGCTAAAGTACTGAGAATATCACACAAGACCTGAGAGTCCTAGAGAGAGAATAGCAATCACAAATATTCTGAGGTGGGATGTAATTGCTATGGTCTCAGAGAAAATCTGCTGCTTCTTTACCTAGAATTTCACATATTTGGATTTTTAAGCTCTTAACTTGTTTTATGTAAATATAATCAGTTCTGGCACAGACCAAGCCTTCCAGACTCCTCTCCAGTATGGTTACTACTGTGCACAAGAGACACCATCCAAGAACAAGAGTGTTCACAGTTCCACCTGACATTTTTCCTCTAACCCACTCCAGACTGATGCTGTTGCACTAAAAATTTGGTCAGGAAAACCCCCATTGGACTGAAAGTTCTGAAATGACTCCTGCTTGTATCAGTACCTGCTGTTGAATTTGTTTGACTCTGGGCTAGTTTCTGCCACCCCAGTGCCCTGTTTCATTGTATATGTAAAGAGGAGTTGATGCTTTTTAAAAACCTGAAAGTCCAAAGTAGTTAAAGTCCATGGCTATGAGAGTGAGGTTAAGTAGGTCAAACCCCGGCCGTGTAATTGTACTCTGTGAACTGGCTCTGCTGCAGGCAGACCTGGATTTCAATGCCATCTCCACTCTCTCATTACTTGTATTATCTTGAGGAATCAATTCCTCTCAGTTCAATATTTCTTCTGTAAAAGAGGGATCCTGAACACGGCTCCCCACGCCCTGGGTTTGGCTCTCAGTAATGCTTTCTGCAATGTTAAACATGAACTCTCAACAACGTGGTTTCTTGCCCTTCTTTAGTGGAGCTGTCTTCATTATTTACAAAGGAGCCCTCAGCATGCCAGATTTAGCAATGACTGGTTGAATTCTCCTATGTTCTGGAGAAGAGCTTCTATGCATCTTGCCTGAACTTCCTCATCCCTATTACTCTCCTTTTTTTTCTCTCCTGTCTCTTGTATCCATTATTCTTCCATCCATATCAGCTCAATACTTTAATCCTCCATGAAACCTTTCTCAGATACCTTTCCTGGCAGATGACTTCAGATGCTCCAAGATACCTTGGAGTTACCTGCAGAAGAACCAATAAGTGAACCTCAAAAGATGACATCAGCACCCCGAAGCCCAGAACCAGGATATTCAGAGATGATTCCTTAGAAAAACTATTTATTAGGCATGACCTATTTGCTAATGCTCTGTTAAGTACAAGGCAATTTGGTGTGGGACAACAATTGGTTTCTTCCCCAGAGGAATTTGGGCCAGGCTGCTTTCTAGCTCTGTTGCCTTGTGCCAGCTACTCAACATCTTAAAACTTCAGTTACATGTTATTCAAAAGTGGGAAGAATAACTCCTACCATGAATTATACCATTTCTTTGCAGTGGAGAGAGGGGCAGCATGATATGGTGGTTACAGACTCAGGAGATATATAAAACTGTGTTTGAACCCTGTTGGCCTGAATGCAGATTTGCTCTCCTGAAAAAAACAGACCATGGTTGGTAGGCATCTTTAATCCCACTACATTACACAAACATTTATCAAGTGAGAGTTTTGTGCAAAGAAAGCAGTGAACTTGGAGTGGTGGGCATAAGGACATGAATAAACCTGGGTTCTGTCTCAAGGTGTTTGAAAGCTATTACTTTCAAGAATTGTGACTCTAAGAAAGTGGATTAATTTGGTTAAACTTCCTTTGCCTATTCTTTAATGTAAGTGTTAATTATTCTTTCCTCAGAATTAATCAATTCCATGTAATATTAACTCCTACATGCCAAGCTTGGTAGAGCATGGTGGTTATTAGAAAGGAATAAATTATGAGTAAGAGGGCTGACTTTCCCTTATTAATTCTATGGTCTTCAGAAAGTCAGTGACCTTTCTAAGCCTCATGTATTAATATATGAGGACGTGAAACCACCCCAGTACTACTACTACTACTGCATCAGCTTTTCTGAGGATTAAATTACTTAATGTCTCAAGTATTTAGAGTCACTACCTGGTATGCCTTGGAAGTCCAATAAAAGAATATTTCTTTTTGTTGTTCCTTGTCTTCACCCCCAAAGAGTACCTTTTGGCCTCCTCACCTGATGGCTGAAGGTGAGCAGGCACAGAGTCTGCCTTGCTGATGCTGCACCTGTATGAGGTTCCGGTACCCAGATGGATTCAGCTAATACGCAGATGTGGAAACAAATGAGATTGGAACAATTGCCATTTACTCCATCATGGTGGGAGCTGTTCGTGGTCCTGAACGTGGTACACACACCCTCCCCCGCCGTGCCCCTCACGCTTTCCTGTCCTTGAGGTTCTGGATCCCCTCAGCTGCTGATCGAGTGCTCTCCTAGTGTGCAGGAGGCAGGAGGCAATCTTGAAGTGGAGCTCTGGACCTTAGAGACCTCTCCTTGTATCTGGGGATTTGACAGTGGCAAAACACTATGATGATCCAAGTGGTAATATATACAAACGGCCGAAAAATGTGATCCTCACTTATACAAAACTAGAAAATGAGGAGCCCGTGAGCAGAAGGATGGCATCCACCATCCCAATGGAACATTGAGTACATTCATCAAGTATTCCATATTTAAAACATTCTGCAGACTAGCAATCCCCTTGACTTTAGGGACTTCTAGATCTTCTGGGGTGGTGCTACTCCACCCCAAAAACCTGAGTAAAACTTCCTCTAATCTTCCCCCAAATGAATCTGCAGATATTTTCTAGGGTAGCTGTGCAACAGGGAAAAGGGATTAAATAAACTTAAAAGACTGTCAGAAATGGATTTGGAACGAATACTAATGCCAGGGTATCTGAAATGCCAACGAGTTCTTCCAGTTAGATTGAGGGACTTAGAGGCAAAGGAATAAATGAAGCTCTGGTGGAAAACCATTTTAGAGTAGAGCCAATGGGTCCAAATGTGAGCAATATGGTTATTGCCCTGATATTCTATGATATAATTGGATTTATTTAGTTGTTGGCGGAACCTTGCTTTGGATCCCTGGGCTGTGAAGTAAGAGTCAATATGGTAACAACTGATAAGTTGAAGTTCCTGAAAATGACACTTCTCAGCCAAGATAATCAATCAGAGGCAGATTCATTGCAGAAGGAGTGGAAGAGATAGCTCCACGACTGGAGTTAAAGGAATAGAGGGATAATGGATCCCTACACCCTATTCTTCTCTCTGACCCCGGCAGAAACCATGACCTTGTGTCTTTGACACTGCGCGATATATGCTGCTCCCCTGTTTTGATGATAACTTGCTAAACTCAGAAAGCAAGAAGTGGAAAACACTGTGAATTGCACAGTAAGGCGTGTGCATGCCACAGAGTGGGAGATAAAACCATGACGTTTCAGGGGCTTTCCAGTAAGGGTTTTAGGGGTTCAGTGTCTGGAGCATTCAGGACATGTTTCTAACTTAAGGAACAGGCTCTTGCGATAAAGCTTCTAGAGAAAATGTAAGAGACTATATTTGCTACCAGGAGGTAGGAAAAATTTCTTAGACTGGATGTAAAGAGTAATAACAATACATTTATATATTGATGATTTATACTTGATAAAAATGTAAAGCCTCTGTTCATTAAAAACCAAGATTAAATAAAGGAACAAAGAAGCAGCAGATTAGGAGAAAATATTCACAAAATATATGCAGAAGACATACAGTCAAAATATAGAACTCCTATGATTAAGTAATGAAAGAAATACTGATGGTCCATAAATATAAGAAGAAGTTCTTAATATCATTAATCATCAGGGAAATTTAAGCTGAAACCACAATGAGAAAACACTGCATACCCAAAAGAGTGGCTAAAATTAAAGACTAATATCACCAAATGTTGGCAAGGATGTGGAGCAACCAATACTCAAACTACTGAGGAGTAGACAAAAGGGTGGAAATATTGTGAAATTTAGATAGACTTATGTTCACTATAACTGTACACTCAGTAATTATACTCCTAGTTATTTACCCGAGAGAAATGAATTCATATCTACAAAACACATACACACAAAAATCATAGCAACTTCATTCATATTTGCCAAAACTGCAAACAATACAAATATCCAACAATAGAATGGATAAACAAATGTAATATATTCATACAGTGAAATAATACTTAGCATTAAAAAGTGATAAAATACTGAACAGGCAAAAAATGCATAAATTTCACACACACTATGCTGATCAAAGTAAGTCTTACACAAGAATCAATGACGTGGATTCCATTTATATGAAGTTCTAGAACAGGCTAGAACAAATCTATGGTAAAAAAGAAAAAAACAAACATCAGAACCATAATTGGCTCTGTCAGAGGAATTGATATAGAATGGGCATGAGGGATGAAATAAATATACTATGTATTGATAAGGATGTAGTTGTTGGCATTTTTCACAATTGTGGAATTGAACAAATAAGTTTTATTCATTTTACTGTACATAAAAAGTACATAAAAAGAGTTGAAAACAAATACTCAACTCTAGTTAAGAGGTTTGCTTTTCAAAGAGGTATGGGTTAGAAACTCTTCAATTCTTTTCTATGAATTTTAAACCTCAGCAAATGAGTAAACATACTGAGGATAATGAGAATAAAGTTTCTCATGATAGGGTGATAGGATTACAAAACTCAAAAGGCTGGAGGCTGGATTGGGCCCTGTCGTATTGGATTGGAACTGGTGGTAAAAGCATAAATAAGTCAAGAAGATTAGATAGGTATATAGATAGATGACAGACAAATAAATACAGATGCATGTCCTAATGTTTGTATTTGTGTACATGTATGCATCTATACCCATATAGGCATATTAATGTATATACATTTCTATGTGTGCATACACACATACACACTCACTCAAATATTTCCTTAATGGGTCACTGAGAGGCCTAGAAGCAATGACGACACCAGTAGATGAGCCCACCTGGTACCCATTCTCTGGTTTCTAACTGCCACCCTCCAGTAAGGAGCACCAGGTTCCTGGGAGAAATGGCTGATTCCAGGGATGAGACAGGGGGAGCACAAGATGGGCCTGGAATATCTTATTGTGCCTGAAAGTAAGAAAGTGTTTAGAGGACATGTCAAAAGTGCAGAGGCACCATTTAAGGGTCTCTTATGAGCCAAATCTGGGAAATTTTGAACTTCAGAATAAATATGGACAGTACCATAGTATAACCTATAGAATAAAATACGAATCATGGACTCCATTAATGTTAATAAGTGAATGTATAAGGGAGAAAGAAAAGTTCTTCCCTCCAGTAGACTTCCAACTAACAAATATAAAAGGAATGATGGAGTTAGAAAGTCATCCATGGATTCTAAAACCAGTGAGTAAAAATTTGAAGAAGAACATGGTAATTGCAAAGTAGCAAAGAATGTCTCTAACAAATTACATAGGTCAACATATTAATGTTACGGTGGACAAATCTATTGTTCTCCACCTAAACTGATGCAAGTTTCCATTCCCAATACCTGGCCAAACCACCATTCTGTGCACACAAACATGATGTGCTGAGAAGAAGACATGTGCTGTTGAATTCCACCAAAATGCACAACTTGAAACTAAGGAGAAGACATGAGGGACGTTCTACAAAATAACTGGTGTGTTCTTTCAAAATGTCAAGGTCAAGAGCACAAAATGAGACTTCTCATCCAGTTTCAGGAAAGCTACATAGAAATGACAACTAGTTCAATGTGCAATCCTGGATGGGATCTGGGATCAAGATAATAACAATAAAAGATATTTTGGGGACATTTGATGAAATTTGAGTAATTAACATGGATTAGATATGGTATCAATATTACATTTCCTGATATTGACAATTGTATGGTGGTTATTTGAAACAACCTTCTTCTTAGGTTATAAACACTAAAGAATTTATGAGTAAAGGGGCACAGTGTGTAATATCTATAAAGTGAGAGAATAGGAATGTATGAATGATAAAGGAAATGTATAAAATATAAATATTTCTTACTCGAGGTAAAATGTATACAGGTGTTTGTTGCAATCTTGGAAACATTTGCATGTTTGAAGTGATATCAAACTTAAAAGTTAACAAGTAAAAATATAAAACAAAAATTACATACTGTTGTTGATTTGATTTTTTATTTAACATAAGCATCTTGGCCATATTTCCATGTCAAAATTTACAAATACCTTTCTATTTGATAGCTCTATATTTGTCCTGTTATTTATGTAATATCATACACTTAACCCAAAATAATGATGAGCATATTTTGGATTTTAAAATTTTTCTTTAATTACAAATGAAGTTACAGTGAATATTCATGTACATATATTTATATGTATTTGTGGAAACGTGGACATATTTGGTAAATATTTGTCAGTCTTCTAGGAAAAAAATAAGGTGATTATCGAATTTGTGTTTCTTGACTAAGAAGTAAACTTGAATATATTTTCATGTTGGTTACTGATCACATATAATTCTTCTTCATGACTTGCTTTCTAATGAACATTGTTCATTTTTCTCCCGGATGTTTCAAGTTTTGCCATTAGTTGGTAAGAGGTTTTTGTATGTTAGGTGGGAGAATGTTTCTCTAGTTTTTCATTGGCTTTTCAAGGTTATTTATGGTTCTTGGGGACAGGAAAGATCTTTATTCAGGAAGAGAGAGGTGCAACTTTCCAAGACCAGGATCAGGGCTGGTGGAAAGTCTTCCGCAGCACTGTGTGGACCTCCTTGTTCCGCAGACAGTAGATGATGGGGTTGCATATGGGCGTTACCACCGTGTAGACAACAGACAGCACCTTGTTGAGGTGTATGGATTTGATGCGGCTGGGGCGGCAGTAGATGAAAAGAGCTGCTGAGTAGAAGATGCCCACCACAACCAGGTGGGAGGCGCAGGTGGAGAAGGCTTTGCGCTGGGCGGCGGCCGAAGGCATGCGGAGCACAGCCACCCCAATGGCAGAATAGGAGGCCAAGGCTACAAGCAGTGTTCCACAGAAGACGATGATGGCAGAGATGAAGTCCACCAGCTCAGCCAGGGCCACATGGGTGCAGGATAGTTTGAGCAGAGGGGAGACATCACAGAAAAATTGGTTGAGGACATTGGGGCCACAATAGGAAAGTCTGGCGATGCATGTCGTCTTGGCCACAGACACCAGAAGCACACCAAGCCATGAAATCATGGCCAAGCCCAGGCAGACCTGGGGCCGCATGAGCAGTGGATAGTGGAGTGGGCAGCAGATGGCCACGTAGCGGTCATAGGCCATGGAGGCCAGCAGAGTGCACTCAGTGCAGAGAAGGGAGATGAAGAAGAAGAGTTGGGTCATGCAGGCTGTGAAAGAAATGTGATAGGGTCCAGTCCACAGCCCCACGAGTAGGCTGGGCATGGTCACTGACACGTAGCACATTTCCAGGCAGCTCAGATTGCCCAGGAAGAAGTACATGGGCTTGTGCAGCTCGCTATGACTGCAGATGAGGTAGATGATGAGCATATTCTCCAGGAGGGCCAGCAGGTATATGGCCAGGAAGACGGCAAAGAGGACATCTCGCACTTCTGGCCTCGTGGACAAACCCAGCAAGACAAATTCTTGAACTCTGGTCATGTTGGCCAAATCTTGGGTTCTCTCCATCTACAGAGACAAAGACGATTTGTTGACATTCTGGTTCCTGCAGAGGCACAGGAGTAAAAATAGGAGCGCATTTCCAATGCCTGGAGACTCAACTGACTTTGCCAGCCCATCCTCTGTTGGAAATTGACTGTCAGAGAGGAATATACTTTAGATTCATGAGACAAGCTTTGAACATAAGATCAGACATCTAGGTTTCTCTGTTTACTCTTCTGAAACCTGTGAACTTTAACAAAAATTTGACCATCTGAAAATTGGGAGAATAACTATCACCTTCCATGATATTGTCAAAATAAATTAAGTGAAACAGTGGATGGCAAATTGGTATGCCATATTAGAAGTTAACATTATTGTTATTTCAGTTTTGGAAACAATGTGTTTTTCTAGGTTAGCTTTTCTTTTCTTTTTAGACTCTACTCAATATTTTAGAATGATTCTACAAAATCCATAGTAGAGAAATCCTCTCATTTCTCTTTTTCTAAAAGTGTTCCTCTGCTATTAATGCAATTTTATTTTCTAAAGTCAAATTACACTTTGGGCACCAATGATGGTGTTCAAGAAAGACAGAGGCAATTTCCTCTTTGAATCTCAGGAGTACCATAATAATGGCACACCAATGCAAAGTCAGAGAGATACATAGTAGCTGCAGGTAACCAGGGGTGGGGGCTGGGGGAATTAAGTGTAAGTAGATGCTGTTGCTTAAAGTATACAGAGTTTTTGTTTGAGGTTATGAAAAAGTAGGGTAATGGATTATGATGAAAGTGGCATGATACTTTGAATGTAATTAATATCACTGAATTATAGACTTCAAAGTGATTAAAATGGGAATTTTTGAGTTGTATATATGATGCTACAATAAAAAGTTAAAATATCTGTCTTTCAGTGGAGGGTAGGAAAAGTCATTAATTTCACCTCATCTGTGTGATCATAGACACATACATCATGTCAATTGATTTTCTCCACTCTGCAAAATAAGAATTAGTTCCCTAATCTCACACTTGCAGAAATTGAGGCTCACAGAGGAAATTTTGGGTGTGAGCTGCATCAGCAGTCTACTACTGGAAGCATCTATAACTTATTGATCCCTACTATGTGTCAAACAACCTGCCATATGACTTCCTTGTATTCTTTGGTTCTGTGCCATAGGCAGGTAAGGGGCTCAGGCAGGTTACCACACATGCAGGAAGTAGACCCAGGTGTTCCTGGTTTCAGTGATGTGCCAATTCCATTTTATCTCATTGTCACCTAGTAGAGATCCTCTTCTTAGGGAATCGAAGGATGGGGACCAAAAATTTTTCCACATATTAGATATGGAGAGGAGAATGCTGGAAAATAAGCTGACCCCACTGGAAAGTCTTGACTTAGATGGTCATTCACAAAATTCATCCATCCCACTAGAAAGCCTTTATTGCTAGAACTGGGAATGCAGGGGTGAAGAAGGTAGATGCACTGTCCCCCCATAGAGAGCTGACTTCTCATCAGGAAGAGGTACAACGAAGAAGATCATTTCATAAGTTCTTAGCGATATGATGAACTTCATGAAGGCTACCTATGCTAAAACACCTGAACATATCATACAAGACCTGAGAGTCCTAGAGAGAGACTAGCAATTGCAAATTGTCTGAGGTGGTTAGTAATTGCAATGGTCTCAGAGAAAATATGCTGCTTCTTGACCAAGAATTTCACATATTTGAATTTTTAAGCTCTTGTCGTGATCTATGTAAATATACCCAATTCTGCCAACCATTTCTCACAAACCAAGCCTTCCAGACTCCTCTCCAGCGTGGTCACCAGTTTGCACAAGAGACACAATGCAAGAAAAAGTGTGTACACAGCTCCACTCCACATTTCTCCTCTAGACCCACTCTAGACTGATGATGTTGCTCTAAAAATTGGTCAGCAATACTCCTATTTGACTGATAATTCTGAATTTATTCCTGCCTGTGTTTTAGTCGGTACCTGCTGCTGAATCTGTTTGACTCTGGACTTGTCTCTGCCATCCCTGTGCCCTAGTTTTATTGTCTTTGTAAAGAAGGGTCGATGCTTTTAAAAATCTGAAAGTCCAGTGCCAGTAACATCCATGGCTGTTAGAGTGAGGTTAAACAGGTAAACACCTGGCTGTGTAATAAAGCTCTGTCAACTGGCTCTGAAGCAGGCAGCCCTGGATTTCAATGCCACTTCCACCCCCTTGTTACTTGTATTGTCTTGGGGAATAAATTCCTCCCAGTCCAATATTTCTCTCTGTAAAAGAGGGATCCTGTAAAAGAGGGATCCCCATGAGCTTGGGCTTGGCTGTCAGTAAGCTCTCCGCAAAGTTAAACATGAGCCTCAACAATTTGGTGTCTAATACTTCTTTTTTTTTTTTTAAAGATTTATTTATTTATTTATTTATCCCCCCCTTGCTGCTTGTGCTGCTGTGTCCATTCGCTGCGTGTCTTCTCTGTGTCTGCTTATCTCCCCCTTGCTGTGAGGTCTTGCCGCATCAGCCCACGGCACCGCGTGAGCCGGCCTGCCCTCACAAGGAGGCCTCGGGACGCGAACCCGGGCCTCCCATATGGTAAACGGGGGCTCTATCCACTGAGCCACGCCCGCTTCCCTCTAATACTTCTTTAGTGGAGTTGTCTTCCGTATTTACAAAGGGACCCCCAGCATCCCAGATTTGGTTCTAACTGGTTGAATTCCCCATTGTTCTGGAGAAGAGCTTCTATGCCTTCTTGCCTGAGCCTCTCCACACCCACTGCTCTCCTTTCTTTCTCTCCTGCCTCTGGCATCCGTTATTCTTCTGTCCATATCGGCTCAGTACTTTCATCCTCCAGGAACCCTTTCTAAGTTACCTTTTCCGGCAGATGACTTTAGGTGCTCCAAGATACTCTGAACTTATCTGCAGAAGAACTAATAAGTGCACCCCAAAAGACGACATCAGCACCCCGAAGCCCAGAACTAGAATATTCAGAGATGATTCCACACAGAACCATTTATCAGCCACGAACTGTTTGCTAATAGTTAGGCAAAAAGGAGATGGTGTGGAGAACAAGAAACTTGCCCCCGGAGAAATTTGGGTCAGGCTGCTTTCTAGCTCTGTTGCATCGTGCCAGCTACTCAACTTCTTAAAGCTCCAGGTGTAGTTATTCAAAAGTGGGAATAATCACTCTACCATGAAATATATCATTTCTTTTCTGAGGAGAGAGGGGCAGCATGATGTGGTGGTTACATTCTCAGGGGAAATACAAAACTGAGTTTGAATCCTGTTGTCCTGAATGAGACCTAGAGTTGCTCTCTTGAAAAAAATAGACCATGGATGGTAGGATTGTTTAATTCCACTACATTCCACAAACATTTATCAAGTGAGACCTTTGGGTAAAGAAAGCAGTGCACTGGGAATGGTGGGCATACAGACATGAATCAACCTGGGTTCTGCCTCAAGGTGTTTGACAGCTTTGAATTTCAGAAATTGTGACTCTAAGAAAGTGGGTTAATTTGGTTAAACTTCCTTTGCTTTTCTGTAATGTAGGGGTAATTATTCTTTTCTTTGAATTAATCCATTCCATGTAATATTAGCTTCTCTGTGCCAGACCTCTAATGGGTGGCAGAGCATCGTGGCTAAATGCAGGGAATAAGATGAGTAAGAGGGCTGACTCTCCTTCATTAATTCTATGGTCTTCAGAAAGGTTTTGATTTTTCTAAGCCTCATGTATTAGTAAACATCACGCAAGTTAAACCACCACCACACAACTACTACTGCATCAGCTTTTCTGAGGATTAAATTACTTAATGTCTCAAGTATTTAGAGTCAGTATCTGGTATGCCTTGGTAGTCCAATAAAAGAAAATATTTTGTTGTTACTTGTCTTCACCTTTAAAGAATAGCTTTTGGTCTCCTCACCTGATGGTGAAGGACAGCAGGCACAGAGTCTTCCTTGCTGAAGCTACACCTGGAGGAGGCTCTGATGCCCAGGTGGATTCAGTTTCTGCAGATGTGGAAACAAGGCAGTTTGGAACAGTTGCCTTCTTTTTTTTTTTTAAAGAAGTATCAATGATTTTATCTTTTTTTTTTTTTTTTTTTTTTTAACAGTTGCCTTTTATGCCATCTTGGAGGGTGCTGTTCATAGTCCTGAACGAGGTACCCTCTCTTCACGCTTACCTCTCCTCGAGGTTCTGGATCCCCTCAGCTGCTGAGTCGAGTGCTCTCCCAGTGAGAAGGAGGCAGGAGGCCAGCTTGAAATGAACTCTGGACCTCAGAGACCTCCCCTTTTGTCTGGGGATTTGACAGTGGCAAATAACTATGATGTTCCAAGGGACAATATATACAAAGGGTTGACTAATGAATTACACAAAAGCCAGAAAAAGAAGAGCTAGTGACAAGAAGGATGGCATCTGCCATCACAATAGAACATTGAGGTCACTCAACCAATATTTCATACTTAAGTCATTCCACAGAGC
The DNA here is from genome assembly GCA_029593785.1 of Cabassous unicinctus. NCBI lineage: Eukaryota > Metazoa > Chordata > Mammalia > Cingulata > Chlamyphoridae > Cabassous > Cabassous unicinctus. The sequence continues at coordinate 14,272 of JAQZBX010014222.1, forward strand.
AGAAATTCCCTTGGCTTGAAGGGACATCTGGATCTTCTGGGGTGATACAATACCACCCCAAAAACCTGACTAAAACTTCCTCAATTCTTCCCCCAAATGAGTCTGCAGATATTTGCTAGGATAACTGTGTAACAGGGAAAAAGCAATATCTAGACTTTTAAAAGTCTGTTAGAAATGGTTTTGGAATTAATGTTGACACCAGGGTATCTGAAATGCCAATGAAGTCTTCCAGTTAGATTGACGGACTTGGAGGTGAGGTAATAAATGAAGCTCTAGTGGAAAATCATTTTAGAGTAGAGCCAATGGGTCCAAATTGGAGCAATATGGTAATTATCCTGGTATCCAATGTTATCATTTGATTTATTTATTTGTTGACAGATCCTTAGTTTGGTTCCCTGGGCTGCGAATTAAGAGTCAATATGGTAGAATCTGACAAGTTGAAGCTCCTGAAACTAACTCTTCTCAGCCAAGAGAATCAGAAGCAGGCTTGCATCGCAGGGGGATTGGCAGAGATTAGCTCCACTAGTGGAGACTTAGTCGAATAGAGAGATCATGGACCCCAATGTCTAATTCTTCTCCTGACCCTGTAAAAACCACGAATTTGAGTCTCTTTACACTACATGATATATGCAGTTCCACTGTTCTGATGACATCTTGCTAAACTCTGAAAGCAAGAAGTGGAAAGCACTGTGGATTGCACAGTAAGGTAAGTGCATGCCCAAAATGGGAGATAAAACCACGACATTTAATGGACTTTCCAGTAAATTTTTCTAGGAATCCAATGTTGTATCATTCAGGCCATATTTCGAAGGTAAAGAACAGGTGATTCCAATAAAGCTTCTATGAGAAAGCATAGAACATATTTGCTACTAGGAGATAGGCAAACATTTTTACACTGGTTGTAAAGAGCAATACCATACATTTAAATGATGATTTATGTTTGATAAAAATGTAGAACTTCTGTTCATTCAAAACCAATACTATGTAAAGGAACAAGCAAAGAGCAGATTAGGAGAAAATATTCACAAAACATACGCAGGGGACTTGCAGTCAACATATAGAGGAACTCTTATGATTCAGTAATAAAAGATATACTAATGGTCCATAAAGTTTCCATTAAGAAACTTTTAATACTGAGTCATCAGAGAAATTCAAATGGAAAGCACAATGAGAAAACACTACTTACCCAATAGAGTGGCTAAAATTAAAGACTAATATCATCAAATGTTGGCGAGGATGTGGAGAAACCAGAATACTCAAACTGCTGAAGAGAAGACAAAAAGGTGGAATATTGTGAAATTTAGGTAGGTTTATGTTTACTGGAACTGTACTCTCAGTAATTATACTCCAACTTATTTACCCTAGAGAAATGAATTCATATCTACAAAACACTTATACACAAAAGATAATACAAATTTACACATATTTGTCAAAACTGAGCAACACCAATGTCCATCAATAGAATGAATAAACTAATGTAAGATAGTCATACAGCAACACACTACTTAGCATTAAAAAGAGACAAAATACTGATACAGGCAAAAATGCATCAATTTCACAAACATTATGCTGATCAAAATAGGTCAAACACAAGAATCCATGATGTGGATTCCATTTATATAAAGTTCTAGAACAGGCAAGAACAAATCTATGGTAAAAAACAAACATCAGAACGATGATTGCCTCTGGCAGAAGCATTGACATAGAATGGGCATGAGGGATGAAATAAATACACTATATATTGATAAGGATGTGGTTGTAGGCATTTTTCACAATTGTTGAATTGAACAAATGTTTTCTACATTTTACTGTGTGTAAAAAGTTACACAAAAGAGCTGAAAACAAATACTGAGCTCTAGTTAAGAGGTTTGCTTTTCAAAGTAGTGTGGGTTAGAAATATTTCAATTACTTTCTGTAGTTTTAAACCTGAACAAATGAGTAAATATACTGAGGATAATGGGAATAAAGTTTCTCACGATAGGGTGTTAGGATTACAAAACTCAAAAGCCTGGAGGTTGGATTGGGCCCTGTGGTATTGAATTGGAACTGGTGGTAAGAGCAGAAATAAGTCATGTTTGTAAGATGATTAGGTAGGTATATAAATAGATGACAGACTAATAAATACAGATGCAAGTCCTTATGTTTGTGTGTATTAGTGTACATGTACGTATGCATACATAAATAGGCATATTAATGTATATACATATATGTCTATGTGTGCATACACACATACACACACACTCTAATATGTATTTCTTTAATGGGTCACTGAGAGGTCTAGAAGCAATGACGACACCAGTAGAATGAGCCCACCTGGCAACGATTCTCTGGTTTCTAACTACCACCCTCCAGGAAGGAGAACCAGGGTTCTTGGGAGAAATTGCTGATTCCAGGGCTGAGGCAGAGAGAGTACAATTGGGACTGAAATACCTTATTGTGCCTAAAAGTAAGGAAGTGTTTAGAGGACATGTCAAAATTGCAGAGGAACCAGATTTAAAGGGCTCCCATCAGCCAAACATGGGAAATTTTGAGTTTCAAAATAAATATGGACAGTACTGTAGTATAACCTATTTTTTTTTTTAAGATTTATTTATTTATTTATCCCCCCTTGCTGCTTGTGCTGCTGTGTCCATTCGCTGCGTGTCTTCTCCGTGTCTGCTTATCTCCCCCCTGCTGCGAGGTCTTGCTGCATCAGCCCACCGCGCCGTGCGGGCCGGCCTGCCCTCACAAGGAGGCTCTGGGAAGCGAACCCGGGGCCTCCCATATGGTAAACGGGAGCTCTATCGATTGAGCCACACCCGCTTCCATGTAGTATAACCTATTAAATAAAATAAGAATCCTGGACTCCATTAATGTTAATAAATGAATGAATATGGGAGAAGGAAGAGTTCTTCCCTCCAGTTGACTTCCAACTAACGAATATAAAAGGAATGATGGAGTTAGAAAGTCATCCATGGATTCTACAACCAGCGAGTGAAAATTGATGAGGAACACGGTATTTACGTATTGGCAAAGAAAGTCCCTAACAAATTACAAAGATGAACATACTAACTTTACAGTGAGAAACCTATTGTTCTCCACCTAAATTGATCCAAGTTTCCATTCCCAATACCTGGCCAAACCACCATATTGTGCCCACAATCGTGATGTACTGAGAAGGAGACATTGCTCCATTGAACTCCACCAAAATACACAACTTGAAACTAAGGAGAAAACATGAGGGACGTTCTACAAAATAACGGGCCTGTGTTCTTTCAAAATGTCAAGGTCAAGGAACACAAGATGAGCCTATCTCATCCAGCTTAAGGAAAGCTAATGAGAAATGACAACTAATGTAATGTGTGATCCTGGATAGGGTCTGGGTCCAGGATAATAACAATATAAGATATTTTGCGGACAATCGATGAAATTTGAATAATGAAGGTGGATTAGATATGATACCATTATTACATTTCTTGATATTGATAATTGTACTGTGGTTATTTGAAATAACCTTCTTCATAGGGTAAAAACACTAAAGAATTTATGTGTATAAAGGGGCACAATGTGTCATATATATAAAATGAGAGAATAGGAACGTATAAATGATAAAGCAAATGTATAAAATATAAACATTTCTTACATGAGGTAAAGGGTACACAGGTTGGTTGTTGCACTCCAGAAACCAATTGTATGTTTGAAGTTATATCAAATTAAAAGTTAACAAGTAAAAAGGAAAAAAAAAAACCACACACAAAAAATACATACTATTGTTGATTTGATTTTTTATTTAACATATACATCTTGGCCATATTTCCATGTCAAAATGTAAAATCTCTTTCTTTTTTATAGCTCTATGTTCGTCCCAGGATGTATGTAATATATTATACTTAACCCATCACTATTGATGAGTGTATTTAGGATTTAAAAATTTTTCCTTCATTACAAATGAAGTTACAATAAATATTCATGTATATATATTTATATGTACCTGTGGAATCATATGGACATATTTGGTAAATATTTGTCAGTCTTCTAGGAAGAAAAATAAGGTGGTTATTAAATTTGTGTTTCTTGACTAACAAGGAAACTTGAACATCTTTACATGTTGGTTACTGACCAGATATATTTATTCTTTATGACTTGCTTTCTAAAGAACATTGTTGGAAGTGGGTGTGGCTCAATCGATAGTGCTCCTGTTTACCATATGGGAGGCCCCGGGTTCGCTTCCCGGGGCCTCCTTGTGAGGGCAGGCTGGCCCGCGTGGTGCGGTGGGCTGATGCAGCAAGACCTCACAGCAAGGGGGAGATAAGCAGACACAGAAAAAACACACAGCAAAATGGACACAGCAAACACAAGCAGCAAGGGGAGGCATAAATAAATAAATAAATAAATCTTTAAAAAAAAAAAAAAAAAAGAACATTGTTCATTTTCCTCCTAGATGGTTCAAATTTTGCCATTAGTTTGGATGAGGTCTTGGTATATTAGGTGGGAGAATGTTTCTCAGTTTTTCATTTTCTTTTCAAGGTTATTTATGGTGCTTGGTGCCAGGAAAGGTCTTTATTCAGGAGGAGAGAGGTCCAGTTTTCCAAGCCAGGATCAGGGCTGGTGGAGAGTCTTCTTCAGCACCATGTGGACCTCCTTGTTCCTCAGGCAGTAGATGATGGGGTTGCACATGGGCTTTACCACCGTGTAGACGACCGACAGCACCTTGTTGAGGTCCATGGATTTAATGTGGCTGGGGCAGCAGTAGGTGAAGAGAGCTGCTGAGTAGAAGATGCCCACCACAACCAGGTGGGAGGCGCAGGTGGTGAAGGCTTTGAGCTGGGCAGCAGCTGAAGGCATGCGGAGCACAGCCATCCCAATGGCAGAATAGGAGGCTCTGAGTCATCTAGGAGGGTACTGGACAGATAGGGAAACCAGGAATAATCGGGCTTGGTACCTCAGTGGCTGGAAGGGGCACACATACCTGGCCCTCAGGGCAGACAGACTAGGTGGAGACCCAGCCCCATGCTCCAAACAGGAGTGTGACAGAAGATTCCCTTCTAGGAAGAGGGGTCTGGGAGAGCGGAGAGCGATTTTTTTTTGCAAGGAGTTTAGCCAGCTGGGCGCCCCTTGAATATCGGAAGGGACCCCGACTAGACAGGGAGAGGGAAGGGGCATCATCTCAGGCGGTGGTCACGCCCAGCCACCTAGGTAAAGAGAGGAATTACATCAGAGAGGAGGCAGAGACAGGCAGCAATCAGCACCCCTCCAGCTGACTGCAGGGGATCTCACTGCCCTAAGGAAAAGGGGCGGATAGCCTCCGAAAGGCTAATTAAACCAAGGAGGCAGAGTAGCTCAGTGGGAGAATAACTGCCTAAACTTATAAGGTCCCTGATTTGATTCCTGGCTATTCCTTGAGAATAGGTCCACCAGGTTATCAGGCAGCCAGCTGAAACTTTATGACAGGGAACATATAGACATTTTCTTTGTATTAGCTTTAATTGGATCTCTTATTTTTAAAGAAGTTCATTTTCTTTTATTTCCCTTACTTTACTCACTAAAACCCAGTTCAAAACCTGCAGAGGGAAGGCTGCAGTGTGAGGGGTTGAGGAACACCAGCAGCCTGAGAAGACCCTTACGGGTCTAAGAAAGAAGGCTTTCTATCTGTGTTATTATTATTATTTTTCTTCCATCTCCTTAAAAACAACAACAAACGAGTTGCTGCTGTCTTGTTTCTTGCTTGTTTTGTATCCCCTCCCTTTCTTTCTCTGCTTGTTTACTTTTGCTTTTTCTTTCTTTTATTCTTTTGGTTATTGATCTATTCTACCTACACTACTTCTTTTCACTCCTTCATCTTTATACCTTTTGTTTTCCATGGTTGTTCTTTCATTTCACCTCCTTTATTTGGTCTTCAATTTTTCTTGTTTGTATTTATCCGTCTCTCCCTTTTTCTCTGTAATACTCTCTTTTTTACTTTTTTCTTTCTCTCTTCTCTGTTTTCTTTTCCCCTCTTCTCACCATTCCAGCATTTTAATTCATTCTATATATTTGTTTCTCTATTCTGTTTCTTGTTTCATTTTTTCAATTCCGTGTTGATAATCTTATTCCTTTGTGCTTCTTACTTGTGTTAATTTTTCAATTTCCCAGGTCTTGTATGTTTGCTCTCCTGCCTTTTACTAATACCATTATTATTATTCCTTTTGTCTTCCTATCTCTTTCCTTTTATCTGGTTCCAATTTTTTTTTATAAAAGTGTACAGTCTAAAATGTAAACCATAGTGTAAACCATTGACAATGCTTAGTAGCTATATTTCATTATTTTATATCAGTTATAACAATGCTACCATCCACTTATAAATAGGTATTAATATCTGGGGAAGGAAAGAGGGAGGATGTTGGGCAGATGAGAGTCTCCTGTATTCTGTGTGTGATTTTGCTGTGACCTAAAACTTCTTTGAAAACAAAATGAAAAATAGTGAGACACTGGGAAATGAGAGGGGGAAGGTGCCATGGTACAGACAACACCAGATATTGCAGTGATGAAACGCAAAAGGTCAAAAATTTGATTTTAAGGACTTACATGTTTTATGTAATATAGCCAGTTCTGTCAACCATTTCTCACAGACCAAACCTTCCAGGCTCCTCTCCAGCATGGTCACCTTTTTGCACAAGAGACACCATCCAAGAAAAAGTGTATACACAGCTCCACTTCACATTTCTCCTCTAGACCCACTCCAGACTGAAGAGGTAGCACTAAAAATTTAGTCAGCTATACTCCTGTTGGACTGACAGTTCTGATTGACTCCTGCTTGTGTTTGGTCAATACCTGCTGCTGAGGCTGTTTGTCTCTGAGCTAGTCTCTGTCATTCCAGTGCCCTGGTTTCATTGTCTATGTAAAGAGGCATTGATGCTTTTAAAAATCTGAAAGTCCAAAGCAGTTAAAGCCCAAGGCTATGAGAGTGAGATTAAGCAGGTCAAGCACATGTCCCTGTAATTACACTCTGTCAACTGGCTCTGCAGCAGGCAGACCTGGATTTCAATGCCACCCCACCATTACTTGCATTATCTTGGGGAATTAATTCCTCTCAGTTCAATATTTCTTCTGTAAAAGAGGGATCTTGAACAGGAATCCCCACGACCTTCAGTTTGGCTCTCAGTAATGCTTTATGCAATGTTAAACATGAACCCTCAACCTAACCTAGAGCATGGTGATTATTAGAAAGGAATAAATCATGAGCAATAGGGCTGACTTTCCCTTATTAATTCTATGGTCTTCAGAAGAGCAGTGAACTTTCTAAGCCTCATGTATTAATATATGAGGACGTTAAACCACCACCAGTACTACTACTACTGCATCAGCTTTTCTGAGGATTAAATTACTTAATGTCTCAAGTATTTAGAGTCAGTATCTGGTATGCCTTGGAAGTCCAATAAAAGAAATTTTCTTTTCATTGTTCCTTGTCTTCACCTCCAAAGCGTACCTTTTGGTCTCCTCACCTGATGGCTGAAGGTGAGCAGGCACAGAGTCTTCCTTGCTGATGCTGCACCTGGAGGAGGTTCTGGTGCCCAGGTGGATTCAGCTAATACGCGGATGTGGAAACAAATGAGATTGGAACAGTTGTCATTTACTCCATCATGGTGGGAGCTGTTCGTGGTCCTGAACGTGGTACACCCCCCACACACACACCCCGTGCCCCTCACGCTTTCCTGTCCTTGAGGTTCTGGATCCCCTCAGCTGCTGAGTCGAGTGCTCTCCCAGTGAGAAGGAGGCAGGAGGCAATCTTGAAGTGGAGCTCTGGACCTCAGAGATCTCTCCTAGTGTCTGGGGATGTGACAGTGGCAAATAACTATAATGTTCCAAGGGGCAATATATACAAATGGCTGACTAATGTGATCCTCACTTATACAAAACTAGAAAATGAGGAGCCCTTGAGCAGAAGGATGGCATCCACCATCACAATGGAACATTGAGTTCACTTATCAAGTATTCTATACTTAAGTCATCCTGCAGACCAGAAATCCCCTTGACTTTAGGTACTTCTATATCTTCTAGGATGGTGCTATTTCACCCCAAAAACCTGACTAAAACTTCCTCTATTCTTCCCCCAAATGAATCTGCAGATATTTACTAGGGCAACTATGTAACATGGGAAAAGGGAATATACAGACTTTTAAAAGACTGTCAGAAATGGATTTGGAACCAATGTTGACACCAGGGTAACTGAAATGTCAATGAGTTCTTCCAGTTAGATTGAGGGACTTGGAGGTGAGGTAATAAAGGAAACTCTGGTGGCAAATCATTTTAGAGTAGAGCCAATGGGTCCAAATGGGAGCAATGTGGTTATTATCCTGGTATCTAATGATGTAATTGGAATTATTTAGCTGTTGACAGAACCTAACTTTGGTTCCCTGGGCTGTGAAGAGTCAATATGGTAGAATGTGAGTAGTGGAAACTCCTGAAACTAACACTTCTCAGCCAAGGGAATCAATAAAAGGCAGGTTTGCATCGCAGGAAGAGTGGCAGAGATTAACTCCACCACTGGAGACTTAAAGGAATAGGGGGACCATGAAGCCCTACATAGAATTCTTCTCTCTGACCCTTGCAGAAACCATGACCTTGAGTCTTTTGACACTACGTGATACATGCTGCTCCACTGTTTTGACGACTTCTTGCTAAACTCAGAAAGCAAGAAGTGGAAAGCACTGTTTATTACATAGTAAAGATTGTGCATGCCACAGAATGGGAGATAAAGCCATGATGTTTCAAAGGCTTTCCAGTAAGTGTTTCAACCTCTGGAGCGTTCAGGACACCTTTCTAAGGTAAATGACAGTTTGTTGCAATAATGCTTCTAAGAGAAAACGGAGGAGATTATTTTGCTCCCAGGAGAGAGGCAAAAATTTCTTAGACTGGACGTCAAGAGAAATAACAATAAATTTAAAGACTGATGATTTATACTTCATAAAAATGTAAAGCTTCTGTTCATTAAAAACCAAGATTAAGTAAAGGAACAAAGAAGCAGCAGATTAGGAGAAAATATTCACAAAATATATGTAGAAGACTTACAGTCAATATATAGAGGAACCCCTATGATTCAGTAATGAAAGAAATACTAATGGTCCATAAATATTAGAAGAAGTTCTTAATATCATTAGTCACAAGGGAAATTTAAACTGAAACCACAATGAGACAACACTACATACCCAACAGAGTGGCTAAAATTAAAGACTAATATCATCAAATTTTGAAAAAGATGTGGAGCAATCAGAATACTCAAACTGCTGATGAGAATACAAAAGGGTGGAAATATTGTGAAATTTAGGTAGGTTTATGTTCACTATAACTGTACACTCAGTAATTATACTCCTAGTTATTTATCCAAGAGAAATGAATTCATATCTACAAAACACATATACACAAAAAATCAGAGCAACTTTATTCATATTTGCCAAAACTGTAAACAACACAAAATGGATAAACAATAGAATGGATAAACAAATGTAATATATTCATATAATGAAATAATACTTTGCAATAAAAAGGGATAAAATACTGATACAGGAAAAATACTGATACACACACTATGCTGATCAAAATAAGCCATACACAAGAATCCATGATGTGGATTCCATTTACATGAAATTCTAGAACAGGCAAGAACAAATCTATGGTACAAACAAACAAAGAAACAAACATCAGAACTGTGATTGCCTCTGGCAAAGGAATTGGCATAGAATGGGCATGAGGGATGGAATAAATATACTATGTATTGATAAGGAAGTGGTTGTAGGAATTTTTCGCTATTGTTGAATTAAAAAATGTTTTGTACATTTTACTGTATGTAAAACGTTACATAAAAAGAGGTGAAAACAAATTCTGAGTTCTAGTTAAGAGGTTTGCTTTTAAAGGAGGTGTAGCTTAGAAATTCTTAATTACTGTCTGAATTTTAAACCTGAGCAAATAAGTAAATATATTGAGGAGAATGGGAATAAAGTTTCTCATGATAGGGTGATAGGATTACAAAACTCATAAGCCTGGAGGATGGATTGGGCTCTGTGTTTTTGGATTGGAGCTGGTGGTAAGGGCATAAATAAGTCATGTTTTTAGGATTATTAGATAGATATATAAATAGATGACATACTAATAAATACAGATGCATGTCCTTATGTTCATGTGTATTTGTGTACATGTATGTATGTATACAAATATAGTTATATTAACGTACATACATGGCTATATGTGCATATACATATACACACTCAAATATATATTTCTTTAATGGGTCATTGAGAGGCCTAGAAACAATGATGACACACCAGTAGATGAGCCCATCTGGTACCTGTTCTCTTGTTTCTCATTACCACCCTCCAGGAAGGAGAACCAGGGTTCCTGGGAGACGTGGCTGATTCCAGGGCTGAGGCAGGGAGAGTACGAAGTGGACCTGGAATATCTTATTGTGCCTGAAAGTAGTAAGTGTTTAGAGGACATATCAAACTTGCAGAGGCACAATTTAAGGGTCTCCCATCAGCCAAATCTGGGAAATTTTGAGCTTCAAAATAAGCATAGACAGTACCATAGTATAACCTATAGAATAAAATAAGAATCCTGGACTCCATTAATGTTAATAAATGCATGTATAAGGGAGAAAGAAAAGTTCTTCCCTGCAGTACACTTCCAACTAATAAATATAATAGGAATGATGGAGTTAGAAAGTCATCCATAGATTCTAAAACTAGTGAGTAAAAATTGGATGAGGAACACAGTTTTTACATAATAGCAAAGACTGTCCCTAATAAATTACAAAGGTGAACATATTAACATTATGGTGGAGAATCCTATTATTTTCCACCTAAAGTGATCCAAGTTACCATTCCCAATATCTGGCCAAACCACCATATTTTGCCCACAAACATGATGTACTGAGAAGGAGACATTGCTCCATTGAATTTCACCAAAATGCACAACTTGAAACTAAGGAGAAAACATGAGGGACTTTCTACAAATTAACTGGCCTGTGTTCTTTCAAATTGTCAAGGTCAAGGAACACAAGATGAGACTAACTCATCCACTTTAAGGGAAGCTAAAGAGAAATGACAACTAAAGCAATGTATGATCCTGGATGGGATCTGGGGTCAGGATAATATTAATAAAAGATATTTTGGGGACATTGATGAAATTTGAGTAATTAACATCGATTAGATATGGTATAAATATTACATTTCTTGATATTGACAATTGTACGATGATTATTTGAAACAACCTTCTTCTTAGGTTATAAACACTAAAGAATATATAAGTAAAGGGTCACATTGTGTCATATATATAAAGTGAGAGAATAGGAATGGATGAATGATAAAGCAAATGTATAAAATATAAATATTTCTTCCTTGAGGTAAAGGGTAAACAGGTGTTTGTTGCACGCCAGCAAAAAATTTGTATGTTTGAAATGATATCAAACTTAAAAGTTAACAAGGAAAAAGGAAAAACAAAAAATACATACTGCTTTTTATTTGATTTTTTATTTAATATCTATGTCTTGGCCATATTTTCATGTCTAAATGTACAAATCCATTTCTTTTTGATAGCTCTTCGTTCATCCCAGGATTAACGTAATATATTATACTTAGCCCATCACTATTGATGAGCATATTTAGGATTTTAAAATTTTTTCTTTCCTTACAAATGAAGTTACAATGAATATTCATGTGTGTGTGTGTGTGTGTGTGTGTGTGTGTGTGTATACACACACACACACTGTGGCATCATATGGACATATTTGGTAAATATTTGTCAGTCTTCTAGAAGAAAAATAAGGTGGCTGTTAAATTTGTGCTTCTTGACTAACAAGGAAAATTGAATATCATTACATGTTGGTTACTGACCACATATATTTCTTCTTTATGACTGGCTTTCTAAAGAACATTGTTCACTTTCCTCCCAGATGATTCAAATTTTACTGTTAGTTGGGAAGAGTTCACAGTATATTAGGTGGGAGAATGTTTCTCTAGTTTTTCATTGGCTTTTCAAGGTTATTTATGGTGCTTGGGGCCAGTAAAGATCTTTATTCAGGAGGTGAGAGATCCAGCTTTCCAAGATCAGGACCACAGCAAATGAAGAGCCTTCTTCAACACTGTGGGGACCTCCTTGTTCCTCAGGCAGTAGATGATAGGGTTGCACATGGGCATGACCACCGTGTAGATGACGAAGAGCAGCTTGTTGAGGTCCATGTATTTGATGCAGCTGGAGGACAGTAGATGAAGAGAGCTGCTGAATAGAAGATGCCCACGACAACCAGGAGAAGGTGAAGAAAGCTTTGCGCTGGGTGGCAGCCGAAGGCATGCAGAGCACAGCCACCCCAATGGCCGAATAGGAGGCCAAGGCTGCTAGCAGTGTTCTACAGAAGATGATGATGGTGGAGATGAAATCCACCATCGCAATCACGGGCACATGGGTGCCGGACAGTTTTAGCAGTGGGAAGACATCACAGAAAAATTGGTTGAGGACATTGGAGCTGCAGTAGGAGAATTTGGTGATACATGTCATCTTGGCCACTGACACAGGCAGCACACCAAGCCATGAAGCCATGGCCATGCCCAGGCAGACCAGGGGCTACATGAGCAGTGGCTAGTGGAGAGGGAGGCATATGGCCACACAGCAGTCATAGGCCATGGAGGACAGCAGGGTGACTTAGTGCAGATGAGGGAGATGAAGAAGAAGAGTTGTGTAATGCATGCTGTGAAAGAAATGTGGTAGGGTCCAGTCCACAGTCCCACAAGTAGGCTGGGCATGGTCACTGACATGTAGCACACCTCTAGGCAGCTCAGATTGCCCAGGAAGAAGTACATGGGCTTTTGTAGCACACTATGACCACAGATGAGGTAGATGATGAGCGTGTTCTCCAGGAGGGTCAGCAGGTAGAGGGCCAGAAAGACAGCACACAGGGCATCTTGCACTTCTGGCTTCGTGGACAAACCCAGCAAGAGAAATTCTTGGACTCTGGTCACGTTGGCTAAATCCCGGGTCCTCTCCATCTACAGAGGAAGAGAAAATTTGTTGACATTCTGGTTCCTGCAGAGGCACAGGAGTAAAAATTGGAGTACTTTTCCAATGCCTGGAGACTCAACTGACTTTGCCAGCCCATCCTCTGTTGGAAATTTTTCTGTTAGAGAGGGAGACACTTTAGTTTCATGAGACAAGCTTTGAATATAAGTTCAGACATCTAGGTTCCTCTGGTTACTCTTGTGAAACCTGTGACCTTAAACATAAATTTGGACCATCTGAAAATTGGGAGAATAACATTTCTCTCCCATGATGTTGTTAAAACAAATTAAGTGGGAATTCCAGGAAGATGGAAGACTAGTAAGACACAGGACTCTCTTCTCCTCTAGAAAAATAGCTAGAGGACAGGCTGAAACAGCTCAGAAAAATATCTTCTAGGGTTTAGAACACAAAGAAAAGGCTGGACATCGCCAAGGGGAGAGAAGGACAAATGAGGGAGATCATGACAACAGAACTGTGATTTGAAACCAACAGCAGCGGCTGCTAGAACCATTCCTCACACTAAAGACATTTCAGAATCCTCGGGTCTCTGGGCCTGCAACTACAGACAAAGGGGGCTCCAGGGATCTACCACTCCAGGAAAGGTGACAGAGAGGTACACAGCCTAAGGCTGACTCAACTTCTGACCCACAAATTTCATCTGCTGTATCCCAAAAGCCCTTCTAGGCTAGGTGGGACCACACAGTGGTTTGACCTGGGAGCCGGCGAAGGACTGGAGAAATCTGACCCTCACAACCTCTCTCTCTTCTAGCTGGGACTAATTGTTGAGGATTCCCCAGGAAAGGGGAGAGAGAGGAACACAGTCTAGGGCTGACTCAGCTTTTGACTCACAGGTTTGGTCTGCTGTGTCCCAGGAGCCCTTCCAGGCCAGGTGACCAGCGCCATTGTTTGCCTTGGAGCCCGTGAGGGGCTAAAGATATACAACCCTCCCAATCTCCTCCTCTACTAACAGAGACTGATTGTTGAGGACTCAGAGAAGAGTGAAAATATTTCTGACCCGGGAAAAGGGAGGGGGCTGACAGAGAAGGCTGGAGAACTGTCTCAGAGAAAGTTTGAATTATAAGGCTCCTAGCCTTCAGACAGGAAGCTCTATCACATTGATCCAGTCTGTGTTGCAACAAATACACTTCGATCAGACATTGAACAGAGAGCTGCCAAAGAGCACCATCTGCTTGCAGACCAAGGAAGTGCACGCAAGAAAATTAAAAATAAGTAGGAAAGGCTTTTTCTGGCTTCTATAGCCTCCCTGCCCAAGGCCCCAGGAAGCGATTCTACAACCAATTACTGGGTCCAGTGCCCAGTTTTGAGCAACCAGCAGGACAATCCTAACAATCCAGGCTGAGATTCAAAGAAGTAGTGGTAACACAAAGAGCAGTGGTAACAGAGTCTCCTGCCACTAAAACCCTACAAAAAAGAAAGAAATCGAGCATCTGAGTAAACTACACCCTAATCAGATGCCTAGATATCAGCAAAAAAATTATGAGCTATACTAAGAAAATAGAAGACATGGCCCAAGAAAAGGAATATATCAAAGCCCCAGAAGAGATGCGGAATTTTGAGAGAGCTAGTCAGTGAGATGCGCACAAATTTCCAAAATCAATGAGTTGAAATTTCCAAAATAATGAGTTGAAAGACAATATGGTTAAAGAGATAAATGACATCAAGAAGAAATTGAATGAGCATAAAAAATTTGAAATCCTGAACAGAAAAGTAACAGAGCTCATGGGAATGAAAGACACAATAGGTGAAGTCAAAAACACATTTGAGGCATACAACAGCAGACTCAAAATGATAGAAGAAAGAATAAGTGATACCAAAGACAGAACAGCTAAATTTGAGGAGAAAAGAACAGAGAGAGAAAAGAATGGAAAAAAAATGAACAGGGGCTCAGAGAATTGAATGACAACAGAAAACACAACAACATATGTGTCAAGGGGGTTCCAGAAGGAGAAGAGATGGGAAAAGGGGCAGAAAGACTATTTCAGGGAATCATAGCTGAAAATTTCCCAACTCTCATGAAAGAAATGAACTTACATGTCCAAGAAGCACACTGTACCCCAAGAAGAATAAATCCAAATAGACCTACACCCAGAAACATACTACTCAGAATGACAAATGTCAAAGATAAAGAGAAAATCTCAGAGCAGCAAGGGAGAAGCAAACCATCATGTACAAGGGATGACCAGTAAGACTAAGCACAGTTTTCTCTTCAGAAACCATGGAGGTGAGAAAGCAGTGATAAGATATATTTAGGATACTGAAAGAGAAAAACTGCCAGCTGAGAAATCTTTATCCAGCAAAACTGTCCTTCAAATATGAAGGTGAGTATAAATTATTCACAAACAAACAGAAACTAAGAGAGTTTGCAAAAAGGAATCCAACTTTGCAGGAAATATTAAAGGAAGACTTGGAACCTGAAAGAAAAAGACAGGAGAGTGAGGCTTGGAGGAGAGCATAGGAGAAAGAATAGCAGAAAGAATAACCAAAAGAGTAAAAAGACAGATGAAAATATGATATGACATATGGAAACCAAAGAATAAAATGGAGGAAGTAAATAGTGCATTTACAGTAATATCATTGAATGTTAATGGATTAAATTCCCAAGTCAAAAGATGCAGGTTGCAGAATGGATAAAAAACATGAACCATCCATATGCTGTTTACAAGAAACTCACCTTAGACCCAGGGATAAAAACCAGCTGAATGTGAAAGATTGGAAAAAATTACTCCATGCAAACAGCAACCAGAAATGAGCATGGGTAGCTATACTAATATCAGACAAAACAGACTTTACATGCAAAAAACTCATAAGAGATACAGAAGGCCACTATATATTACTAAAGGGACAATCCACCAGGAAGATACAACAACCATAAATATCTATGCACCTAACCAGGGTGCCCCAAAGTACGTGAGACAAACTGGGAAAACTGGAGGTAGAAACAGACATCTCTACAATAATCAATGGAGACTTCAACGCCCCACTCAAATCATTACATAGAACAACAAGACATAAGATCAACAAGGAAACAGAGAACTTTAACAAAATGATAAACGAGTTAGACCTAACAGACATCTACAGAACACTGCATCCAAACTCAGTGGGTTATATATTTTTCTCAAGTGCCCATGGACCTTTCTCCAGGACAGACCACGTGCAGCTCTCAATAAATATAAAAAGATTGAAATTATACAAAGCACCTTCTCAGATCATAATGGAATGAAACTGGAAATCAATAAAAGACAGGAAAAAAGTAAATTTGTAAATGTGTGGAGGCTGAACAACACACTCTTAAATAATGAGTGGGTCCAAGAAGAAATTGCAAGTGAAATCAGTAAATATATTGAGACAAATGAGAATGAGAACACAACATATCAAAACTTATGGGATGCAGTGAAGGCAGGCTTGAGAGGGAAATTTATAGCTCTAAATACCTATATTAAAAAAGAAGAAAGAGCTAAACTCAAAGATTTAACTGAACAACCAGAGAAACAAGGAAACGAACAGCAAACCAATGCCAAAGCAAACAGAAGGAAAGAAATAATAAAGATTATAGCAGAAATAAATGAAATTGAGAAATAAAAACAATAGAGAATATCAACAGAGCCAAAAGCTGGTTTTTTGAGAAGATCAATAAAATGAACAAATCCTTAGCTAGACTAGCAAAGAAAAAAGAGAGTTGATGCAAATAAATAGAATCAGAAATGAAAGGGGGGAAGTTACAAATGACCCCACAGAAATAAAAAGATTCATAAGAGGATATTATAAGAAGCTGCATGCCAACAAACTAGACAACCTAGATGAAATGAACAAATTCCTAGAAATGCACAACCAACCAACACTGACACTACAAGAAATACAAGAACTTAACAAACCAATCACATTTAAAGTGATTGAATCCATCATCAAAGATCTCCCAGCAAAAAAAAAGTCCAGGATTCACAGCTTCACAGCTGAATTCTTCCAAGCATTTTGAAAAGAATTAACACCAATCCTGTTTAAACTTTTCCAAAAATTTGAAGAGAAGGGAAAATTACCTAACACATTTTATGAAGCTAACCTCACCCTAAACCAAAGCCAGATAAAGATGCTGCAAGAAAAGGAAATTATAATGAAAAGAAAATCTCTAATGAACATAGATGCAAAATTCTCCACAAAATACTTGCAAATCGAATCCAACAGCATATCAAAAGACTTATACATCATGACCAAGGTGGATTTATTCCTGGTATGCAAGGCTGGTTCAACATAAGAAAATCAATCAATGTAATACACCACATTAACAAATCGAAGGAGAAAAAACACATGATAATCTCAATCGACGCAGAAAAGGCATTCAACAAAATCGATGCAGAAAAGGCATTCAACAAAATCCAGCATACTTTTTTTATAAATACACGTCAAAGATAGGCATAGAAGGAAAATTCCTCAATATGGTAAAAGGCATATATGAAAAACCCACAGCCAACATCATACTCAGTGGGGAAAGTTTGAAAGCTTTCCCTCTAAGATTGGGAATAAGACAAGGATGCCCATCATTGTTATTCAATACTGTACTAGAAGTTCTAGATAGGGCAATGAGACAAGAAAAAAAATTAAAGGCATCCAAATAGGAAAAGAGGAAGTAAAATTCTCACTGTTTTGTGGATGACACAATCCTGTACTTAGAAAACCCTGAAGTATCCAAGACAAAGCTACTTGAGCTAATAAACAAGTTCAGCAAAGTGGTAGGATACAAGATCAACACGCAAAAATCAGTAATGTTTTTGTACACTAGTACTGAACAATCTGAGGAGGAAATTAGGGGGGAAATTCCATTTTCAATAGCAAAAAAAGATTCAAATACCTAGGAATTAATTTACCCAAAGAAGAATAAGACCTTTCTGCAGAAAATTACAAAACAATGCTAAAAGAAGTTAAAAAAAGACCTAAACAAATGGAAAGACATTCTGTGTTCATGGATTGAAGAATAAATATCATGATGTCAATCTTACCCAAACTGATTTATAGATTTCAATGCAATACCAATCAAAATCCCAATAGCTTACTTTACAGAGTTAGAGAAGGTAATTGCCAAACTCAGTTGGAGGGGTAAGTGCGCACGAATAGCCAAAAGCATTGTAAAAAAGAAGAATGACATGGGAGGGATTTTACTGCCTGACCTTGAAACATTACAAACTACAGTGGTCAAAACAGCATTGTACTGGCATAAACACATCGATCAGTGGAATAGAATTGAGGACACAGAAATAAACCCTCACCTATACAGTCAACTGGTTTCTGAAAAACCTACCAAGTTAATGCTAATGGGACAAAAGAGTCTCTTCAACAAGTGGTTCTGGGACAACTGATATCCATAACCAAAACAATGAAGGAGGACCCCTATCTCACTCCCTATATAAGAATCAACTCAAAATGGATCAAAGACCTAAATATAAAAGCCAGGACCATAAAACTCCTAGAAGTAAATGTAGGGAAACATCTTCAAGACCTTGTAGTAGGTGGTGGTTTCTTGGACCTACACCCCAAGCATGTGCAACAAAAGAAAAAATAGATAAATGGGACCACCTCAAAAGTAAACACTTTTACACCTCACAGGACTTTGTCAAAAGGGTGAAAAGGCAGCCAACTCAATGGGAGAAAATATCTGGAAATCACATATCCGATAAGGGTTTAATATCCAGGGTATATAAAGAGTTGTAACAACTCAACAATAAAAAGACAAAAAATCCAATTAAAAAATGGGCAAAAGACTTGAATAGACATTTGACTAAAGAAGAAATATAAATGGCAAAAAACACATGAAGAAATGCTCGACATCACTAGTGATTAGGGAAATGCAAACCAAAACTACAATGAGATATCATTTCACACCTATCAGAATGGCCACTAGTAAAAACACAGAGAACTACAAGTGTTGGAGAGGATGTGGAGAGATAGGAACACTTATTCACTGTTGGTGGGAATGCAGAATGGTACAGCCACTGTGGAGGACTGTTTGGCAGTTCCTAAAGAAGTTGAATATAGACTTGCCATGTTGCCCTGCAATACCACTACATGGTATATACCCAGAAGAACTAAGAGCAGTGACATGAACAGACATCTGCACACCGATGTTCATAGCAACATTATTCACGATTGCCAACCCAGGTGTCCATCAACAGATGAATGGATAAACAAACTGTGGTCTATGCACATGATGGAATATTATGAAGCTGTAATAAAAAATGAAGTCGTACAGCATATGACAACATGGACGAACCTGGCCAGACACAAAAGGACAAATACTGTATGATTGCCTTAGTATGAACCAAATATATTATATAAAACATATTGTTTGACTGAATAAATAAATAAATACATAAATAAATAAAGTGAAGTAGTGGATGGCAAATTGCTATACCAAATTAGAAATTAACATTATTGTTATTTCATTTCTGGAAACAATGTGTTTTTCTAGGTTAGTTTTTCTTTTCTTTTTCGTTTTAGACTCTACTGAATATTTTAGAATCATTCTACAAAATCCATAGTTGAGAAAGCCTCTCATTTCTCTTTTTCTAAAAAGTGTTCCTCTGGTCTTAATGCAATTTTATTTTCTAAAATCAGATTACACTTTGGGCACCAATGATGGTGTTCAAGAAAGACAGAGGCAATTTCCTCTCTGAATCTCAAGAATCCCATAAAAATGGCACACCTATGTAAAGTTACAGAGACATAGTAGCTGCAGGTTACCACGGGATGGGGCTGGGGTAATATATGGAATGGGATGCTACTGCTTAAAGGATAGAGAGTTTTTGTTTGAGGTTATGAAAAAGTAGGGTAATGGATGATGGTGAAAGTTGCATGATTCTTTGAATGTAATTAATACCACTGAATATAGACTTCAAAGTGGTTAAAATGGGATTTTTTTTAGTTGGATATATGTAGCTACAATAAAAAGTTAAAATACCTGTCTTTTGTTAGAAGGTAGGAAAAGCCATTAATTTTACCTCATCTCTGTGATCATAGACACACTTACATCATGTCAATTTATTTTCTCCACTCTGAAAAGTAAGAATTATTTCCCTACTCTCACACTTACAGAAATTGAGGCTCACAGAGGAAATTTTGGGTGTGAGCTGCATCAGCAGTCTACCACTGGAAATTTCTATAATTCATTGATCCCTACTGTGTGTCAAACAACCTGCCGTATGACCTCCTTGCATTTAGTTCTGCGCCATAGGCAGGTAATGGGCTTCAGGAAGCAGACCCAGTAGTTTCTGCTTTCAGTGCTGTGTCAATTCCATTTTATTACAGTTACCCAGAAAAGATACTCTTCTAAGGGAATCCAAGGATGGGGACCAAAAAAGTTTTCCATATATTAGATATGGAGAGGAGACAGCTGGAAAATAAGCTGACCCCACTGGAAATTCTTGATTATAGATTATCATTCACAAAATTCATCAAATCACACTAGATAGCCTTTATTGCTGGAACTGGGAATGCAGGGGTGAAGAAGGTAGCTGCACTGTCTCCCCATAGGAAGCTGAGTTCTTATGAGGAAGATATACAATGAGAAAGATCATTTCAGAAGTTCTTAGAGATATGATGAACTTCATGAAGACTACATAAGCTGAAACACCTGAGCATATCACACAAGATCTGAGAGTTCTAGAGAGAGAATACCAATCACAAACAGTCTGAAGTGGTTAGTAATTGCAATGGGCATGGAGAAATCTGTTGCCTCTTGATCTAGAATTTCACATATTTGAATTTTTAAGCTCTTATCATGATCTATGTAAATATAAGCAATTCTGCCAACCATTTCTCACAAACCAAGCCTTCCAGGTTCCTCTCCAGCATGGTCACCATTTTGCACAAGAGACACCATCCAAGAAAAAGAATGTACCTAGCTTTACCTGACATTTCTCCTCTAGACCCACTCTAGACTGATGATATTGCACTAAAAATTTGGTTAGCAACACTCCTATTGGACTGATAGTCCTGAAGTGACTCCTGCTTGTGTTTTGGTTGGTGCTTGCTGTTGAATCTGTTTGACTCTGGACTAGTCTCTGCCATCCCAGTGCTCTGGTTTCATTGTCTTATGTAAAGAGAAGTTGATGCTTATAAAAATCTGAAAGTCCAGCACAGGTAAAGACCAGGGCTATGAGAGTAAGGTTAAGCAGGTAAACACTTGACCGTGTAATTGTACTCTATCAACTGGCTCTGAAGCAGGCAGACCTGGATTTCAATGCCACCTCCACCCCCTCATTACTTGTATTATCTTGGTGAACCAATTCCTCCCAGTCCAGTTATTCTCTCTGTAAAAGAGGGATCCTGAGCAGCACTCTATATGAGATTGGACTTGACTGTCAGTAATGCTCTCTGCAAAGTTTAACGTGAGCCCTCAACAACTTGATTCAAATCCTTCTTTATTGGAGTTGTCTTCCATATTTACAAAGGAGCCCTCAGCATCCCAGATTTTTCACTGACTGGTTGAGTTGTCCATTGTTCTGGAGAGGAGCTTCTGTGCTTTCTTGCCTGAGCCTCCTCACCTCCACTACTCTCCTTTCTTTCTCTCCTGCCTCTGGTATCCATTATTCTTCCATCCGTATAAGCTCAATACTTTCTTCCTCCGTGAGTCCTTTCTCAGTTACCTTTCCTGTCAGATGACTTCAGATGTTCCAAAATACTCTGAACTTATCTGCAGAAGAACCAATAAGTGAACCTCAAAAGGTGACATCAGCACCCCAAAGCCCAGAACTAGAATATTCAGAGATGATTCCATCACAGAACCATTTATCAGCCAAGAACTATTTGCTAATATTTAGGTAAAAAGAAGATATTGTGGAGAACAAGAAATTTGCCCCCAGAGGATTTGGGCCAGGCTGCTTTCTAGCTCCATTGCCTTGTGAAAGCTACTCAACTTCTTAAAGCTTCAGTTGTATGTTATTCAAAAGTGAGAATAATCACTCCTACCACGAAATATATCATTTCTTTGCTGTGGAGAGAGAGGCAGCATGATATGGTGGTTACAGACTCAGGAGACATACAAAACTGAGTTTGAATCCTGTTGTCCTGAAGGAGACTCAGAGTTGTTCTCTTGAAAAAAAAAAACAACAACAAAAAAAACAGACCATTGACTGGTAAGATTCTTTAATTCCACTGCATTCCAAAAACATTTATCAAGTGAGAGTTTTGTGCAAAGAAAGCAGTGCACTAGGAGTAGTGTGCATAAGGACATGAATCAACCTGGCTTCTCCCTCAAGGTGTTTGAAAGCTATGACTTTCAATAATCGTGACTCTAGGAAAGAAGGGTTAATTTGGTTAAACTTCCTTTGTCTGTCTGTAATGTATGGGGTAATTATTCTTTCCTTTGATTAATCCATTCCACATAATATTAACTCCTCTGTGCCAGACCTCTTAATGGTGATAGAGGATGGTGGCTAAAAGCAAGGAATGAGTAAGAGGGTTGACTCTCCTTCACTAATTCTATGGTCTTCAAAAGGTAGTGACTTTTCTAAGCCTCTGATATTAGTAAACATCATGCAAGTTAAACCACCACCACCACTACTACTGCATCAGCTTTTCTCAGGATTAAATTAATGTCTCAAGTAAGTAGAGTCAGTATCTGATATGCCATTGAAGTACAATAAAAGAAAACATTTTTCTTTCAGTTAGGCCAGTATTTATTGAGAAATGGGAGAAAAGAACAAGACTACACACCGAAACTGTATATGCGGGGTCCTCTAGGCAGAAAGAGCCAAAGAAAGTATTTTTGATGTTCCTTGCCTTCACATCCTAAGAATAGCTTCTGGTCTCCTCACCTGATGGTGAAGGACAGCAGACACAGAGTCTTCCTTGCTGAAGCTGCACTGGGAGTTGGCTCTGGTTCCCAGGTGGATTCAACTTCTGCAGATGTGGAAACAAGGTAGTTTGGAGCAGTTGCCTTTTATGCCATCTTGGATGGAGCTGTCCGTGGTTCTGAACGAGGTACCCTCTCTTCACGCTTGTCTCTCCTCGAGGTTCTGGATCCCCTGAGCTGCTGAGTCGATGAGACTCGATGAGAGTCGATTGCTCTTCCAGTGAGAAGGAGGCAGGAGGCCAGCTTGAAGTCGAGCTCTGGACCTCAGAGACCTCCCCTTGTGTGTGATAATTTGACAGTGGCAATAACTATGATGTTCCAAGGGGCAGTATACACAAACGGTTGACTAATGTGATCCTCACTTACACAAAAACCCGGAAAAGGAGGAACTGCTGAGCAGAAGGGTGGCATCCGCCATCACAATGGAGCATTGTAGTCACTCATCCCATATTCCAGAGAGCTGGCGCAGCAAGATGACACAACAAAGGGAGACAAGCAGACACAGAAACACGTGCAGTGAATGGACACAGTGAACTGAAGCGGGGGGCAGCGGGGGGGGGGGCAGATAAATAAATAAATAAATCTTAAAAAAATAAATATGGACGGTTTCATAGTATAACCTCTTCAATAAAATAAGAGTTCTGGACTCCATGAATGTTTATAAATGAATAAAGGAGAAGGAAGAGTTCTTCCTTCCAGGAGACTTCCAACTAATAAATATAAAAGGAATGATGGAGTTAGAAAGTCATCCACAGATTCTAAAACCAGTGAATGAAAATTTGATGAGGAACACGGTATTTACATTGTAACAGAGTGTCCCTAACAAATTACATAGATGAACATATTAACGTTAATGGCAGAAAAAACTTATCATTCTCCACCTAAACTGATCCAAATTTCCATTCCCAATACCTGGCCAAACCACCATGTTGTGCCCAGAAACATGATGTCCTGAGAAGGAGATATTGCTCTGTTGGATTCCACCAAAATACACAACTTGAAACTAAGGAGAAAACATGAGGGACTTTCTACAAAATAACTGGCCTGTGTTCTTTCAAAATGTCAAGGTCAAGGACCAGAAAATGAGATTAACTCAATCGGTTTAAAGAAAGTTCAAGAGAAATGACAACTAATGAAATATATCATACTGGATGGGATCTGGGACCAGGATAACAACAATAAAAGATAATTTGGAAACAATCGATGAAATTTGAATAATGACTTGGATTAGATATGATATCATTACTACATTTCTTAATAGTGACAATTGTACTGTGGTTACTTGAAATAACCTTCTTCATAGGTTATAAACGCTAAAAAATTCATGATTAAAGGGGCACAGTGTGTCATATATATAAAATGAGAGGATAAGAAAGTATGAAGATAAAGCATATGTGTGAAATATAAACATTTCTTACTCTAGGCGAAGTGTATACAGGTGTTTGTTGCACTCTTGCAACCATTTATATGTTTGAAGTTCTATCAAACTTAAACATTAAACAAAAATATAAAACAAAAACATACATTCTGTTGTTCATTTGATTTTTATTTAACATACACATCTTGGCCACATTTTCATATCAAAATGTACAAAGCCATTTCTATTTGATAGCTTTATGTTCGTGCCAGTATTTATTTATTTATTTATTTATTTATTTATTTATTTATTTTACTTATTTATTTTTAAAGATTTATTTATTTATTTATTTATCCCCCCCCCTTGCTGCTTGTGTTT